>PVIR01018133.1:0-33822 GCA_004026965.1 Petromus typicus
GAGACAGGCGCTGGAACCACTGAGCTAACTCCCCGGCCCTAGAAATAATTTTTTGACACTACATGCACTTGTGCGACTTGGTGAGAAGAACGCAGGGATTTCCTATAATAGTGTTTAGGCTGCCTCACATGTTCGTGCCTGTGAGGACAGGTGTTTACTTTTATTAAGCAGACTTGTAGGTTTTCTTGTTTATTGAACTTGGGCTTGTGTTATTTTGTAAAAGTTAAAATAATTTTTAGCAACTGTGATACAAACATTTGTCAAGTAGGGCTGGGGATTTATCTCAGTGGTTCTGGTACCTGCCTTGCAAGTGTGACGTCCCAAGCTCAATTCCCAGTACAAAAAAACCCCACTTTATCAAGTAGTGTTTTGCTTATTATATTATTATAATTACAAAGACAACATTGATAATACTAGAAATGTTATAAAACAACTAAAGGAGGGTTTATTACGTATGCACATTGACTGTACTTATATATTTTAGATGAGGTTTAAGACAGTTCCTCTTCGCTCAGTGAGGTCCAAGCCAGCCCCGAGATCAGAACCCGTATGCAAGGCCAGTGGTGGTGAAACTATAGCACGTGCGCTGCAGCGGGATATAATCAGAGAGCTCTAAAAGGTTGGCCATCCCCGGTTTGTCTCAAGGGAGGAGTGGGGGAGGGACAGGTGAGAACCGCAGAAAATTGTTTTAGTCTGTGCAGGATTGTGGAGTTCTTTGAGTATGTGTTGTTGAGAAGATAGTTTGAGTGCTTATGAGCTCAGCAGCTCTGAAATACACGTGTTTTGCTGAGCGCTGTGACTTGTCGGTACCGTTAGGACACTGTCTGCAGTTGTGGTAGGCAACGTCATGCTTGGGGAGCAAGTTCACGTGCCGGCCCAGGGCTGAGTTGTGCTCTCAGCCTGCAAAGCACGCCGTGACTTGAGGACGTCGTCTTCTGGGCTGTCTCTGTGACAGAAACTGTTGAAGTACAGGTACCGTCAAGTGTGTGGGTATCAAGTGTTCTGGTCAGTGTATTTTTACCTATGCATACAGCTGTGTATCTTCACCAAGGTAATGTTTCTGGCGCCTCAGAGACTCCTGGGTCTCCTTTGAGCCAAAAATGCCCATCTGTAGGTACCTCATTCCCCGTTTGCCCAGAACCGTCTCTCTGCTGGGCACCCTGGCCTGTGCAGTGGAGCGGGATGAGACCGGGCCAGGCCGAGGGTGCCCGCTTCTGCGCAGGACATATTCCCAGGCTGAATGGACCCATCGGAAAGACCACAGACCTGGGTGTGGGCCTCTTCCCAGCTCAGTCCCATCTCACAGACTCCGGCCGATGTTTTTCCCATGGTACCGCGTCCTGTGTCTCACTGACATTTGCTATAACAATTACCATTAATGCAAAGTCACTGCAGACTCCTTAGTAGTTGAGCCAGTGGTCGGGAGCAGCTGTTAACACTTAACCCTTAAGTGCAGTTACCGCCAGAAACTTTTTTGCCTCCCTCTCTTGATAAGCAGGGGAAGCTGTGCTTATTTGGAGCTGAAGGAGAAGGGCAGTGTCTTCTCTAGACAGCGTGCTGTTTGGAAGCCAGGGACAGGGCTGGGAAGTCTCTGCCTAGAAGTGGTGAGGAGGTGTGTGTGTGTGTCGGGGGAGAAAGCTAAAAGGAGTGTGCTGACAAACACGCACTAGTAAGAAACAGTGGCTCATCAGTGGGTGTGGTAGCACACACCTGTAGCCTGTAATCCCAGCACTCTGGAGGTTGAGGCAGGAGGATCACCAGGAGGTCAAGGCCAGCCTGGGCTACACAGTGAGACCTTGTCTCAAAAAACAACTAAATGCATTAAACACAAATTCATGCGCACGCGTGCACACACGTGTGTGTGTGTGTGTGTGTGTGTGTGTACACATAACCGCATAAATAATAGGAGTTAGACAGAAGAGCGAAGGTGAAACCCCTAGGCCATGCAGGGGAGAGGTTAGGGGAGCGGGCAGAGGTAAGAGCTTTGGCTTGGAGGTCAGGAGAAACGCAGGTCCCTGACGGAAGGTGCAGAGGAGGGGTGAGCAGCCCTGTTCGCCTGGACCGGCTCTTGAAGGCCAACCTGGCCTGGGGCTCGGCCTCTGAAGAGGGTGACAGTGTTAGATGGGAGAGTGGGATTGTGGAGAGATTGACTTGTGTACATCATGGCCGGAAGGAAATACTTTCTCTGCTCTTTGGTGGAAAGACAGTACTTTCTCCAGATCAGCCCTTTATTTTGGTGTCTTGTTGGAGTTTACAGATGGAAGCCTCGTTGTGTGATTTTTGTTTGTTTCCTCTTTCTTTTAAAGTAGGCCTACAAGTCAGTCTTTGGGTTTGTTTTAATCTTGTATTGTGAAGCCAACTCTCAAAGGGGTGTTCCTAAAGAGGACCAGTGGGCCGGAACTGAGCAGTGCTGGTGATAGGGAAGAGGATGAGACAGACCTTCCACTGCCGCAGATCTGCTGATGAGTGTGCAGAAAGCCGAGTCAGCGCTCCTCATGCCTTGGCGCATCGCGTGACCCACTTGGCTTCTGAGGGTCTCAGGAAGGTTCTGCCTGCCCTGAGCTCCTCGGAAACCGCTCCTCCCATGTGCACAGGATAGGTGCAAGGACTGGGTCCCGAGGAGCAGAGTGTTCTAGAAAAAGCCACTCGAGCCCCGGGGCTTTCTGACTGGTGCGGGCCGCAGGCCTCACCCATGACGGTCATTAGGAAACCCCGGCCACACCCTTCGTGCCAAGAGGAAGCTTTGCTCTCCAGTCGTCCCGGATCCAGACAGCTCCTTCCAACCCCGAGATCCTGTTGTCTGACCCTCCGCAGTTTAGGGCGGAGTGTGGCGGTGCAGCCGAGTCAGGCAGACCCACTGCTCTGTCAATTTGACCTGGCTGTCCAATGAGGAATTATATAGTGTGTACATCACAATGTTCAGAACAAAGAAGTGGTCAGAGGGAAGTGTACCTCGGTGACTCTGCTTCTACTCGCGTAGCTCTTGCGTGCAGTCCTGCGATGGGAACAGAACTAGACCTCCAGGGCTGTGCTGTACACGCGGCCTGTAAACATGGCGCTGCTGTGTATAAACGAGATGCACACCGTACACAGAAGACGTGGAGGCTCTATCAAGAAGGCGTGCAGAGCTGTACCAAGCAGAAACAAACCCCAAAGGGCGGGTCCTTAAGGCAGAGGGCAGGTCGTGAGTTTTTAAAGAGGACCATCTGTATGACGAAGCTTTGAGAGTCCCTCCCATTCAGGCTGCGCCCCGGGATGTTGATGGTGGCGCATGCGGAAGTCCTTGTTTCCCAGGACTGCTCGGTTCAGTGTAAGAGTAAACAAGGGTGCCTGTGTGACCCCAAGCACGCGGGACGAAAGCGCCCCCTGGCACGGGAGACTTACTGCGCGGGAATGAAGGAAGCAGTTCCCGAAATTGACTGTAATTACTATTAATTTTTACGTAGCCAAAGCAGAACTTAAGTTTGTTTATTCAGCCGTGAGTTCTCCAGCCTCTACCTGGCTGGCATTTTAACTGAAGCAGTCTGATCTTCAGGCAGACGACTCCCCGTTCCTTACTGAGGCTGGAGTGGGGTGGCGCTCGGCCGCCTCGGGCTCCAGGGTCCTATGGATGAGTCTGGGTCTTAAGGAGGCGGAGCTTAAGACCCTGAGATTCAGTGGCCTGCCCAAGGGGGATCCTTTTGCTCTGAGGGTTGGTAATGTGTTTTATGGAGGATTAAAATAACTGAATTCTCACCTGGCAGATGATGAGGCGTTTATTTATAGAACTCCTGATTGTACTGCTGAGTTGATTTGAGGTTAGCCGGAGGCCCTGAGAGGAATACTTAGACACCTGGGGGGGGGGGTCGTTGAAAAGGACAATACACATTTTGTGTATGTGCTGTCACAGACATCCCAGAGCAAGAGACATTTTGGATTAACTGAGACCAAACTGATGGTGAGTGGACGGGACCCTGGTGTGCCTGTGGCACCTCGGGCGGCGCACTCTGTCCCTGCCCCGCCCGCTGGCTGCTGGGTGTTGCCTGTTGGACTGTGGTTTGCTGGGCCCAGTGCTCAGTTCGTCAGCTCAGGTTTCCCCGTCCTGTGCTTGACGGACGTACTCAGCGTGATGGGGGACTTTGTCTTTTCAGATGTTTACTGAGTTTCTGGTCCTTGTTGGGCCGTCTCGCAGCCAGGTATGTGCCTCTGTCCCTCCCTTGCCCCTCTTCTGGGGCTGGCTGCTGCACTGTGCCCCACATGCTCCTGGGCTTTGCCTACCTCGAGTTGAAGAACAGCTCTCACAAAAGCTCTGCAGTCATCGTTCAGCCTCACCGCCCCGTGACACGGAGAGGGATTGTTCGTGTGCTTGCAGTACAAATACAAAGTCACAGGACGCAGAAAACTTCCGTGTGGAGATTGGGGAAGGCTGAGACCAAAGTCTCGCCCGCAGCACATAATTCAGCAGGTGTCACTGACTCGGAGTTAAGCTGTTCGTGAAGATGACAGTGAAGTTACTCTGGGTTCAGCTCTGTCTCCTGGGGAGCCTGGAGTAGGAGAAAAACAAGACGCATGCCCTCTGTGAGATCCCTGTTTTGAGAAGGATCAGAGGGGGACCTCAGTCTGCAGAACTTCTGTCAGCGAATGAAAAGTGAGTTGCCAGCTTTGCTGGCTGTTTCAAAGACATTTTTCCTCATTTGGTCTCCAGTCAGAATTATACTTAGGCCTCCAAAATATGCCCTGGCCCTGTGTGACTTAAAAATAAAAGTTTCAGAATGCTCAGCATCCCATCTGTGTTGGGTCTGAACTCTGTAGGTCAGCTGGGAATTACACCGCATAAAAAGAAAGGCAAAAAAAAGTCACATCACTGGACTCGAGAGTTTTGGGAAATGTCCTCAAGTGACTCACGTCCTCCGAGCACCTCCTGTGAGCAGCAGCCCAGATCGGGCTCCGGCAGCAGCGCTGTTCCTGCCCCGGAACATCTCATCCCTGCGCGGTGATGTGGATGTCGTGCCATCGAGAGTGCCGCCCTGGGGTAGGGCTGGGGGGCTCTTGTGGGACCCCTGTGCTCTCAAGAGTGAGGTGCGCAGCTCTGAGTGGCTCTCTGGCTTCGCATCTCTCCGTGTGACCGCTCCCTCCTGTGTGTACTCCTGCCCTGGTACCTTCATGACTGAGCTGATTGAAGTTCTTAGCCTCAGGTATTTTCTCATCGTAACAAAGACTGACTGATACAGTATAACAGGGGGCCATGGTGCATGGTTAGGGGAGACTGCTGCCTCTCCCGGCTAGAAACACAGGTCCTCCCCAGGGGTACTTCTCCTGCAGAGAGAGCTGGCATGTATGCCCAGGCCATGGGCTCCAGATTCCTTACTCCTAACCCCTCACTCCCATCTCGGCCAAGTCATACCAGCCTTCAAGTAGAAACCCCGCACACACTGGCACAGCACTCCCGACCCTCTGGTTTTCAACCACAAGGTGTGCCACTGCCGCAGTCTCAAGGCTGCGATTTCAGTGGTAGCTGCACGGGCTCTGGAAGAGGTAGAAGGAGGAAGCAAGGCTCCTTAGAAGAGGTGGAGAGAGGGAGGGAGAGAGGTTGGTTCGGGTTGAGGGAGGGTGCCTACTAGCAAGAGGTGGGCTCTTCATCTCTCGAGGCCCGGTACGGACCTGGCTGGCCAGGGCGACCTGGCCTTTGGTTCGAAGAAGTGGCCGTTGACAAGTGGAAGAACAGAACAGCCAGTGGGACCCCAAAGGGACAGGGTGTGTCTTCCCCTCCACGCCCCAGGGAAAAGCGGAACCTGTTGGCAAGAAGATCTTTTCCTGCAGCACACTCCCGGTTGCTTGCTTAGCTTACCAGGGACACAGCAGGACAGGGCAGGGCTGAGTGCCATTTCATGTGCACTTTAATGTGAGTTCTCTACAAAAACTGATTTTCCAGCATCAGGTTGAACGTATTCAGCGGTTGTAGGAATTCTGAACAGGGAATTGGAATTTGGAGGGCAGCGTATCGGTGGATTTGAAGAGAAAAGGCCACCAAAATGGAAGGTCCGGAAAGAAAATGTGTCGCTAATGTCTGACATCCTCAGCCAAGGCTAGCCTTGTGAGCCAAGGGGGCAGTAGCCTCTTAGTGCTGTCCCTCCATGCCTGGGAGTGGAAAGCTGCCCAAGGTTGCTGGGGCTGCGCCTTGAATCCCTCCTGGGTCCCCCTCCCCCACCGGCCCCTCCTCCTCGCTCTTGCCCCGCAAGACGCACGGAGCCCATGGAGGCCTGTTGAGAATGCTGGAAGACGGGTAGTGCTGGACCAAAGAAAAAGGCAGCGTCCTGATCGTACACACGCACGCACACGCACGGGGCCTCTTCTCAGGAGCCTTGCCGTGACTCAGCAACCCGGGCCTCAGTCCTCTGACTTCATCTACAGTCCTCACAGCATCCGCCTCATGTGCTCATCGTGCACAGCACAGCACGTGAGGGGGAGGTGCGCCCGACAGCTCCTGGCACGAGCGTGTTCGACGCTGGCGTCACAGCCGTGGAGGTGAAGCCACTGGGCTGAGGGGGTGTCTGCCAGCGAGTTCTCCCGTCTCGCACCCCTGCCTTCTACATAGAAAATTACCACACAGTGCTAAGGTTTCTCTGGCTCCCTTTCACAGAAATCAAGCCCCATTCACAGGCGCTCTCAGGGTCTCCTGGATCTGTGTACTGAATTTTATAGTCTCATTAAAAGTATTCTGTTTACTGTTGTTTTGAAGTTTATATACTGTTTTAAATGTTGATTCTGAGTGTCAGTTATGATGGGTAAACTGTAATGGTTCTAGTTCTTTGTGCAAATGTTGGAAGTTAGACCCTTGTGAAGGTTCCTCAGAAGACCCATATTTCTGAGAGAGAATTAAATGCTGACATGGAGTACCCTTCCAGGACCACGGCTCACCTTGTGTCCTGGGGCTGAAACCACCTTCACCCTGAGCCATATCCCTGGTCCTTTTGTATCTTGAGACACAATCTTGCTAAGTTACTAACTTGTCTTAGCTGAGCTTGAACTTGGGCTCCTCCTGCCTCAGCCTCCCCAGAGTGCAGGAAGTCCAGGCATGTGCTGCTACACCAACTTGGCCTTGAGGCTTTTGCAGCGTGGTTGTCTTTTTTTCCTCTCAGGTCCCTGCTGCTGGTTGTGCATTGCTTAGTTCAACCGCTCTTCAGGCCTTTGCTACCTGCAGTCTTGCTATTCTGTTCGCAGTTCCTTGAACTTGGGCCCCTGTTGACTTGCAGCGGGACCTGCCCACGTACCGTACCTTTCTGCTGACACGGCTTCCCACCTGGGGACCTTCAGTGGCTTCTGGCCTCACCCTAGAAAGGGCAGCAGGTGGTAAGTGCTCAGAGTCTGGAGTTGAGCTGTGCAAGTTCAAGTCTCAGCTCTACCACACGGTACTGCTTTGACCTTTGAAGTTTCTTAACCACCATTTCCTTTCTGAAATGGCACTAAGGATAGTATCTGGCCGACAGTGTTGTCCAGAGGCTTAGATTAGGTGCTGTTGTGTCCTTCTTAGCTCAGGGCAGCTCCTGGGAGCAGCTATTTACTGTCATTTTTATGCTGCTTCCTGCAGGAAGTCCGACCCCGATGGCTGCGGCCCTGCCCGTGTGCTCCCAGGCCTGGCTTGTGCTCCTGCCACTGGGTTCGTGAGCTGCTCTGCAATTTCCTGTTTACTTGTTTCTGCCCCTTCTGGATTGTCAGCTCTGGAAAGTAGATGAAGTGTCCGGTTTGGGCGCCATCGCAGTATACCCATGGCTGGGTAGGCTGCTTCTTCTCCCACCACTTGAAGGTGTTAGGATGGCTGTTTCTTGTTTTTTTAATTCTCTTAACTGACGGATGGATAGATTTCTTTGCCTGTTTTGTCAGAAGCTAAAAGGTCTCACTGTGCCTTTGTTGGGCAGTTTATAAAAATGCAACAGGGTGCTTAAAATAACACTCACTATAAGTGAGTTCAGGAGTAGTCTGGATGACAAAGCAAGACCCCCGTCTCAAAAAAACAGAGGCCAGGGATCTGGGTCAGTGCTACCATACCTACTCTGTCAGCACAAGGGCCCAAGTTCAAACCCCAGTACCACCCAAAGCAAAACAAACCCCAAAAGAATTAGGGAAAGAGCTCAGTGGTTCAGCTTAGTACCCGTCGGGGTGGGACGCCCAGGGGTCTGTGGCTTCTGTATGCTCACTGCCCTGCCGTGGGGTGCTGGTGGACTGGCCCCATGCCACAGCCGTTGCCCCAGCCTGTGCCCCTTCATCAGGAACTGTATATTCAGACCTCAGGTGGCCGATGTAGGGATGGCTGCTTTCGGAGGGGGCACCTGAGTCTGCAGGGTCTCAGCTGTACAGTCACGGCACCCCTGCAGGCACACAGCACGGCAAGATGGGCAGGCGGGCAGAGACGGCCTTCAGACAGGCACACCGGGCCTGGGCACTTCGTGAGGAGAAAGCTGCCTCGAGTTCCCCAGCCAGAGCTGACCGAGCCTCAGTTGTGTGTTACAGTGCACAGCTTGGGGGCTTGTGTTCTGCTCGTAAGCACCTCAGAACTGTGCAGTAAGGAGCTGGCTGCAGTTCCTGCGTGGTGATTATGAAGCAGGCTGAGCTGTGCAACTTAGGCCAGTGATGGCGAACCTGTCAGGGCTCCCAGTGATAATGAACAGCTGGCTGTGGACGAGAGCCATAGGTTCACCACCACTGCCTTAGGCCGGGTCTTCTGTCTGGGCTTCAGTTTGTCCGTTAGTAAAAAGAGTGGTTTTTGCAAGGGTCAGGTACTTACTTGCAGAACCCAGGCCGGTGCCTGGTTCAGAGTACACGCTCAGTGTAGCGTGGTGCGCAGAGCAAGTGCCGGCGGGTCTGGAAACGGAGGGGCTTCTGTGCCGGGATTGGGGTGCTCTGAAGGTTTGGGTCATTCTGGCAGTCGGTGAGCACGCCTTGTCCAGTCAGTCAGAGATGACTGTGGAGACAGCGGCTTCAGGAAGTGGCCCGGGTGGGGCGGAGGGCACTTGGCGAAGATCCTGTCTCCGAATGAAAAGTAATGGGCCCATGTAGGTCCCCAGTTCCTCCACACCCGCGCACACACACTCACACACACACACATGCTCACAGACACTCACAAAGTGGCAAGGATAATGGGATAAGTGTTTGAAGTAGGGAGTGTTTTGAGGGAGATTCCTGGGAATCTGTCATTATTCTTACTTAAACACTCATCGTATTTTTCAGTCACACTTCCTAGGTATGTGTTGAAACTGCCCTGTGACATACAAGGAGGCACAAAGGCGACAGTGTGGGGACCTGAGCTCTGACCCCGTGTGCCCTGTCAGGGACAAGATGGGCAAGGGGAGCCGGTAGAAAGTCCGGGACTGACGCAGGAGAGCGCTCCGCCCCTGCGACTTACCACAGGGAACCCTGCCCAGCTCGGGGACTCAGGCCGTCCTTTGCCCGCTGCTCCGCAAGCATCAGCTCTGCGCAGGGAGCTTTGTGCAGCAGCCCTTGTTTCTCGGTGGCCACTGCCCAGCTCCGCCAGCGCCGCCCCAGGTGCCCTTGAGCCAGGCTTTTCTGAGCGCCTTGCTGGTAGCCTGTGTCCCATGAGAGACAGGACTGCGGCCTTCCATGTCCACAGTGCGGCGCAGATCCGTGCGTCCTATGTCCTGGTCAGGACTGGCCGGCACTGACCATGGCCACCGCATGGTGCAGTGGACAAGATGGCAGCCCTTGCCCCTGGCCCAGCTGTACCCCCAAGTGAAAGAGTTACCCCAGGGCTGGGGATATAGCTCAGTGGTTCCGGCGCCTGTCTTCCAAGCGCAAGGACCCAGGTTCGATTCCCCAATAACCACATACAATACTGGGTGTGGAGACTCATGCCCAGCAGCAACCAGTAAGTACCACAGACCACAGTGCCGGGCGTGGTGGCTCACGCCTGTAATCCCAGCACTCGGGAGGCAGAGGCAGGAGGATTGCTGTGATGTGAGTTTGAGGCTGAGCTCAGGGCCAGCCTGAACTACAAAGCGAGACCCTGTCTCAAAAAACCTAAAAAAACAGTGTTCCCCCAGCACGGCCTGTCGAGTTTGTGCTGTCTCACAGTTGCTCTTTCACTTTTTCTTTCTCTTTCTGCTCACCACTCATCCTCGTGTGACCTTCACGTTTGCCTCTGACAGAGGGGCAGCTGTCGCGCTCTTCTGCCCATGAGGAAACTAAAGCGCAGCTTGGTTTACAGCTTGCACAGAGGCACCTCTGGTGTCTGTTTGGCTGGGATGTGGGTCCTGGTGGACTGGTGCGGGCCCTGCTCTGCTCCCCCCATATTCACAGCCTTCCTTAGGTAGATGGAGCCTTTTTTTTTTTTTTTTTAAGACAAGGTCTCACTTTATAGTTCAGACTGGCCCCGAGCTCACTGTGCAGCCCAGGTCAGCCTCCAGCTCACAGCAATCCTCCTGCCTCTGCCTCCCGAGTGCTGGGATTACAGGCGTGGGCCACCACACCTGGCATTGTGGTGTGTGGTACTGATTGCTGGTGGGAGTGAGTCACCATGCCCGGCATTGTTGTTATATGTGGTTACTGGGGATCAGACCCTTGCACTTGCCAGGCAGACACCAGAACCACTGGGCTAAATCCCCAGCCTGAGCCTTTTTTGTTTCTGTTTTTGAGACAAGGTTAGGCTGGCCTTGAACTCACTACAGTCCTCCTGCTTTAGCTTCGAGGACTGGGGTTACAGGAGGGCACCACCGTGCCTGGCTCACAAAGCCACTGTTCTTGAAGGCGGGATCATCTGTGCTCTCTTTTTAGTGCTGTTGCAGAAGGTGTTTTAGGAGCAGGCTATGCTGATACAAGAAGTTTGTGAACTTGCTGTGAACACTGGCTGTGGCCACTCATTAGCTGTGTAACTCTGGGCAAGTTCCTCCCCCCCTGAGCCTCAGATTCTAAATCTGTGTAATGAAGATAAGACTTCTTACTGTGCAGGGCGTGGCGGTGCACACCTCCAGTCACGGCGCTCTGGGAGGCTGGCACCGGAGGATGGCAAGTCTGAGCCCAGCCTGAGCAACTTAGCAAGACCCTCTTGAAAAATTGAGGAAAACAAAAAAGGTTCAAGATGCCGGGAGTGGTGCACACCTGTAATCCCAGCATTCCGGAGGCTGAGGCAGGAAAATCACTGTGAAATTGAGGCCAGCCTGAACTACATAATAAAACTCTATCTCAAAAAAAAAAAGAGGTTGAGGATGTAGCTCAGTGCAACTGAGCTTCACCTGTGAAAAGACACTAACTTCTGTTTCCATGAAGTCTTTCTTCTCCAGCTGTTAGGATAATAGAGAGAATAAGAAGACACTCAGTGTTGTCACTACCGGCAATCATGGTGCGTGGTACTGTGCTTCCCTTAGTCCCTTGTGGGTCCCCTTCTTGTACTTCTGCTGGCTGTTTGTCTGGGCTTCCTCCTGCCTCATCTTCCTAAGTGCCTGAGGCCGCAGGTGCGCCTGCCTCACCCAGCAGACTTCTGTGCTTTTGACTCCCTAAGCCGCAGCACCTTGTGTGGTGGGACCTGATAAGATTGGAAGGATGAACGGTGTGTCCCACCCATGTTTGAGTTTCCTGCCTGGCGGCCGGTGCCCTTAAGCAGCCCGTTTTTAGGGCCATATCTGCTGTGTGCTCAGGTGGAGACTTTCACCTGTGTGTAAATTGCTCACTTGAGGCAGTTTTGGTTTGCATTGTTATCATTTGGGGTATTTAGTCATCTGCTTGTTTGTAACAACAGCTTGCTCACTCTTCCTTTTTTTGTTTTATTTTTTTTTATCAGGGATCAAATTCAGGACCATGTGCTTTCGAGGCAGGTGCCAGAACCACTGGACTAGTTCCCCAGCCCTGTGTGTGTGTGTGTGTGTGTCTCTCTCTCTTTCTCTTTCTCTCTCTCTTTTAGTGAAGACCATACTAATTAACCATGGCTTTTGAGAATCCCTAAAAACCCTAACAGGCTTTTCTTTCCCATACGATTCTGGCTAATTCTCCATATTCTTCTATGTGAAACCCGAAATCATGAACAGGAATTTTCTTTTCATGTATCTTTCATTAGTATTTCTCTTCTCTGCCCTTCTCCATCCTGGATCCTAGAAGACTTCTTTTACTAAATGAAACTTTACCAGTTAGCTTATTGCACCAATGGGTTATTTCCAGCAAAGGAAGTTGGTTAGCGCATCTAATGTGATCATTCCCCACTAATTTTCCATTCTCTCAGAGTCTGGGAATGTTCATAATTTTATTCATGATGTCAGTCTTCACTCTTCCCATCACTTTATCACAAGAGGACCTAGTGAGGGGTGCCAGGCGCATCTCTGGGGCGCATCTCTGGGGCTGTCCAGAGGATCCATGGCAGGACACGGAGCCCAGCTCTGGGCAGCAGGTGGCGATTGGACGGCTGTGTGGTGTGGCCCCGGCAGGCTCTGTTCTGCTTGGCCTCTGTGTGACCTAGGCAGGCTGTGATTTCTAACCCTGTGTCTGATGCTTGCAGAGCTGCCCGGGACAGCTGCACATCTTGTGGGTGAGCTTCTCTCCCTCTATTTTTTCTGTCCGTTTTGCTCCTTTCTAACAAAACTAGTTTCTCTGCTTTTGCACCGTTCCTCTCAAGGAATCAGGTGCAGCTCTGGGAGTATTTTCTCTCCCGGTGAGTATTCTCCTGCCCCTTCCCATGATGTAGCTGGGTCCCCGCCTGGCCCAGAAGCTGTGCACCCTCCCTCCATGTTGGATCGTTGAGGGAGCCAAACCTTGTGCTTCCTCTGATGGGAACTGTTCGTGACCTTCTCTGCCCTGAGGTTGTCAGAAGCAGGTTTGTCTTTGTAAGAGAACCCTGTGCTTTGTTTCTTGAATCCATATCCGAGGTGGCGTTTCAATCTTGACCTGGGCGACTTAAAATGGGTAGAGAAAGGGAAGGGCTGTAATGATCATTCTAGGCAGCGCAGGACAAGGGAGGAAGCCAGGTAGCCTGGCAGTCTTCCTGCTACAGGAATGTCCCCTGTCGTCTGTGTGCGAGTCGGGAAAATCCACATGCAGATGAGTATGTGGATGGCCCAGTAACTAACACCCTGTGCTGTGACAAACACTTCCAGAGAGTTCAAGGGCAGGAAGGTGAACAAGTAAGTACAAAGTGAGCCGAGTGTGTGGGACACAGCTGGGACCCCAGCATTCTGGGAGGCGGAGGCAGAGTTGCAAGTTTGAGACCAGCCTCGGCAGTTTACTGAGACCTGTCTCAAAACCACACAGAACCGACCATCCAACTCACAAAGAGTGGGGGAGGGCTGGAGATGCAGCTGTGATGGTAGAGTGCTTTCTTGGGGTGCATGAGTCCTGAGTCCAGCCCCTCCTTTTTAAAAGTGTTCTTTTGAGGGGCTCAGGGGATCTTGGAACGGAACAGTCAGAGGCTGATGTTCCAGGGCTATCATTCCAGAATCTGCAGCCTCCAGCCAGGCAGCCCTTACGTCAGAACTGAGTAGAGAGGGAAAAGGTTGGGAGATCTTGCAATCTTGGTGGGGAGAGGTGCTTTTTTTAGTTCCCGGGACGCCTAACACCCCAGGTGAAATCAGGATTTCAGTCGTTGAACTCTTCGGAGCTGCCTGATGCCGATTTGCGCTCAGTCACGTGGGCAACCTGCCCCAGCCTGGTTAGTCTCCGTTGCTCACCTGCAGGTGCTCAGTGTGGGATTTGGCCTCTGCCTTCCCCCGGAACCTCACACAGGGCTTCGCCGCCTGGTGAGTATTGGAAACTGGGCTCTGTGACAGGATGGCTGTGAACCAGGCTTCCCCTGCTCACACATGTGAGACCTGTTTCTTTTGGCTGAGGCCTTTAGAGAAAAAACTGCCTACACGGCTGCGAGGACAGTTTCTTCTTCCCTGCTCTGTACACTGCCCTTCCAGCCTGTGCCTTTCCTCCCCTCTCTGTGTTGTTTTATAAGATTGCTGTGAGTCACCTTTTCTCGTCACCTGGAGTGCTGGGCGGCTCGGGTTTCTTCTTCACTCAGTTTCTGCCCCTTGTGTGTAGTCCAGGCTGGCCTCAGCTCACGGCGGCCCTCCCACCTTAACTCCTCAGTGCCGGCATCCTGTTTCTCTTCTCAGAGCAGTGGCTGAGGACAGGCACATTCTCGGTAATCTGAAGAAAACCTTCTGAGTCCTGTCGGTTGGCCATGCTCAGAGATGTTAGTTCTTTTTCACGCTTTTCTGGTGGGAGTGAGCAGGTGTGCATTTGCGAGGGCTGCCGTAGGAACAGCCCAGTTTCTCTGTGTCCCTGACGACTGAGGCAGAGCGACAGTCCTTGAAGGTGTCCAGGTGCCTCGCTCCCCGCCTGTCCTGAGCAGGGGTGGACACTGCAGTGGTCCTGGGCGAGCAGCCCTGGTGCTGGGGGTGCGGCCTGCAGAGCTGACTCTGGGTGGTTGCCGGTAGGGGTCAGAGAGGGGCATGGGGGCCGGGGCCTTTAAAGGAGGAGGAGAGGGGGTGTGCACAGTGCTGGGGAGGTAGATGAGGGAGGTAGAAGTTGTGTTTGGAAAATAGCTGGGTTTTTCCCCTGTGAGGGCCCAGAGGATAAAGGTGACCCCAGGGAATTCAGGTGACCTTGGGGAATAGGCCATGGCTGTTCCAACAAGCTCCTTCCCTGGGGCATGCCGACCTCCTGCAGGCTGCAGCACCGCTGGAGGTTTGACTGTGGACTGGGAGTGCCCTGGCACTGGCAGCAGTCTTTGTGCTGTCCACAGAGGGTCAGGACAGCGTCCTGAGAAGGTCAGTGGCCTCACGGCCCAACCATTGGTAACCTGGTCCATGTACAGACCTTTCCCTCCGTCATCGAGTCTCCTCAGACACTGTCACTTCTTCTTTTTTTTTAGGTTTTTTGAGACAGGGTCTCGCTTTGTGGTTCAGGCTGGCCCTGAGCTCAGCCTCCAACTCACATCACAGCAATCCTCCTGCCTCTGCCTCCTGAGTGCTGGGATTACAGGCATGAGCCACCACGCCCGGCACTGTGGTATGTGGTACTGGTTGCTGCTGGGGTGAGTCTCCTCACCCATTATGGTATGTGGTTACCGGGGATCGAATCCGGGTCCTTGCGCTTGCAAGACAGGCACCAGAACCACTGAGCTAACTCCCCAGCCCGGACACTGTCACTTCTGATGGCTTCTCTGTCACTGTACCAGCCCTCTTCCTTGCTGGCCTCCCCCACCTGCACCAGCTGCTGGCTATTTCTTCTCCTCCTCCCATGTATGCCACTTATCCATAAAGAAATAAAATGCAGTCAAAGCACACATCTTCTCATCCATTTTAAGGCACATTTTTAAGCCTTTATTTCTAATTGCTATTTAAAAGGCTTTTCTTTATTTAAAAGACTTCAAGCCTCAAATGGATTTGAAACAATCTTTTTAGAACTATTCAGCCAGCCTCTCCCCTCTAAAAATCAATCTTGTGTAGTTTTTTTTCCCCTAGAATAAGAGGCAGGGGAGTCTCCATATCTACCACGGAGAAAGACATCCTCTCGCTTGAGGACAAGGGCAAATCGCTCTGTGGAAATCCCCGGTCATTTCTCTGTAGATCACCCTGTTGAGTATGGGCATAGACTCTGAGAAGACAGATGCTTGTCTGGCCTCAGCTCCATGCCGTGTCACAGCCCAACATGCTCCTTCTGTGCCTGTCCCCTGTTGCATTCTAGTTGTTAATTTGTGTGAGTGCTTTGAGACAAGGTGATGCTATGCGGTCCAGGCTGGCCTTGAACTCAGTGATCCTCCTGACTTAGCTTCCTGATTATGATAGGCGTATGGATGTCGGCCCCTCAGCTGGTTACTGTCTTGTTTCTGATTTCTGGGATTTCTCAGTAGTTCCCACCTTATTTTCTTCTGTCTGTGTTTGGTGTAAGGAAGATGATTAATATTTCTGTAGTACTGAAAGTGAAAAGAGGTCGAATATAGTTGGACAGATGAGATAGAAATTATACTCTTATACCAATAAGAGTGGCCGACCATTGTGGCCTTGAAGTGCTATCAGTTCCCGAACATTTGCAGCTCGGTGGACAGATTTATAGGCAGCCACTGGCACCGCTGTCTCAGGAGCCTCCAACCTCCCAGGCTGACCAGACTGGAGGGGACAGTCCTGGGTTGTCATAGGTTTCTTCCCGCCAGCTTTCCGCCCCCGAAAGTCTGTGGCCTTGACTTGCACATCTTGTCAATTCAGTGAGATTCAGAGTCGAAGTGTGTGTGTTCAGTGAGGGGGATTTTTATCATGAACTTGCGCCCCGTGTTTTAGCAATATGATAACACGTACCATGGCCAAGTATTTTGTTGCCATCCGTTTTTTGCTTTTGAGTGACCAGAAATAAATGCTACCTGAGGCTGTGTTGAGGACAGGGAAAGCTTTTCATTGCTCACGTGGCTCCTGTTCTGCACTGAAGAAAAATGAGTGTCTGAGGAAATGCGATGTGGCGCCCGGGCGCAGAATAGCTGGAGTCAGGCAGTTTCTGTTTGCGCCGCCGGTCCACATCTTGCTCATCTAAGAAATATGCCAGCCCTGTGGTCAGCAGGGCCCCTCGGGCAGGCTTTGCAGGGAGCTGTGATTCCAGCGCAGGTGTGTTGACCTGGGCCACTGCTCTTCCTGTGCACCGCCCTCTGTGGAGGCCTCTCCCCAGACGCTGTGTGTCTCTGAAGTCAAGATTCCACCTCGGGATGGAGCACCAGCTCAGGGAGCACTGAAGATAATGTAGAGATTCATTCCAGCCCATATCTCATGGAGCACTCCCCGTCTGCCAATGTGGGACCCTGACCCGGGAGTGGATTGGGGAAGCGGGGTTGGGGGGTGGGGGGCGTGTGCTGTTTTACATGGGTTGTCTTGGAAAATATGTTTAATCAGTGCACAGAATATTCAGGGCAGTATGCTTGGAATGACCTGTACCTGGTAGCTGCACATGTGCCAAGGAAGGGAAGTGGACTGATTTAATCTGGATCAGTCTGTGTAATTGAGAAGCATTTTTCCTTTGATTCTTTGTAAGACGGTCTTTTCTGTGTTTTTCACATAAATTGAGTGAACCAAGATTAGGGTACTCCTTGACTCTTAACTTCCTAAAACTCAAATATCATTTAAAAATTATTAAAATATCTTCTCGATGAAAAAGCAAAAAAATGTAAAAATCTATTTTTCTTTCTCTTTTTCATTCTTTCAATAAATGTATATATATTTTCAGATTTTTTTCATGTTTATACCAATATAGTTCATTTTTGTTTTGATAATATATAATCTACCCTTTGTCTTTTTTATTTTACTTAATATATTGATGTCGAGTATTTTTTTAAATAGTACATATCAAATTGTCAAGTATTTTTATCTGGTGAAGAGAATGGATGGCTTTTCTTTTTTAACCCATTAATGCCGGCATCAGATTCTCTGACATTTCTGGGTTAATATTAGTCACTTAGAATGGACAGCTCCACATTTCATTCTTTAACAGAACTTCAGGGGTGTCGCCAGGAGGCAGAGCGTGCGACCAGGCCTGGGAGGACAGCGCGGGGCACAGTGCTGTCCACCCCTCCCTAGCCCCGGCCCCTGGCCCTCTCTGATCTCTTTGCCGCTGGAATGTGATGGCGTTGGAATCATGGCACTTGAAGCCTTTCCACGGTAGTGTCTTTCACTTCCCTGGGAACATTTAAAATTCCCATGCTTTTGTGGAGGAATTCTTCTTGTCCCTAATTAACGCCCCGTTGCCTGATGGACAAATGTGCTGCAGTTGGTCGTTCCTTCGTCTGCTGAAGAGCATCATGGTTTGGGCAGTTAGATGAGCTGCTGTAAAAACTCGCGGACGAGTTTTATGTGGATGTGTTTCAGCTCTTCAGGGTAAACACTTGGGAGCGTGAGCCCCGGGCATAGCCCGGATTCGGCGTCGTGGCGCCGGCCTGTCTTTCCGAGGGGACGTGCCATTCTCTGTTCCCACCAGCGATGAAGGAGAATTAGTTCCTCCTTAGCCGCGTGTGGGGTCATGTTTAAGTTTTCACCATCCTCCTGGGTTCTGCAGTGTGTCTCACTTTTCTGACGTACAGTTTTAATGACATTTGGCATTCACCACTTTTCCACGTGCTCATCTGCCACCTGGGTGCCCAGTTCGGTGAGGCATCTGTTCATGTCTTTTACCTATTTTCAAAATGGATTGTCTGTGTTCATATTGTTGAGTGTTAAGTGTACTTTGTATATTTTGGATACACATCTTTTACGTGATGCACTTTGCAAAGATTTTCTAGCATGTGGCTTTTTTGTTCATTTCTTTAGCTGTTTCTTGCAGAGCATATTTAATTTTAATGAAGTCCAGTTTGTCATCTTTTCCTTCATGGATCATGATTTTGGTGATGTTATCTAAGAAGTGATTGCCATTCCCCAAATTACCTACGCTTTTTCCTATATTATCTTCTAGAAGGTTTATTGCTTTTTTTTATTGTCTTCTTAGAAGTTTTATAGTTTCACATTTTACACTGAAGCTTATGATCAATTTTGACTGTCTTTATTATTTTTTCTTTGCAGTACTGGGAGTTAAACCCAGGGCCTTTGCACTAAACTACATCCCCAGACTTTTTGTTAATTTTTAATTTTGAGATAGGATCTCTCTTAGTTGCTGAGTTGCCTAGGGTGGGCTCAAACTTTTAATCTTTTTGTTTTAGCCTTCCAGAGTGCTGGGTTTAAAGGTATTAATTCTTTTTTTTTTTTAAGGTTTTTTGAGACAGGGTCTCACTTTGTGGTTCAGGCTGGCCCTGAGCTCAGCCTCCAACTCACATCACAGCAATCCTCCTGCCTCTGCCTCCTGAGTGCTGGGATGACAAGCGTGAGCCACCACGCCCGGCACTGTGGTATGTGGTACTGGTTGCTGCTGGGGTGAGTCTCCACACCCAGTATTGTTATGTGGTTACCAGGGATCGAACCCGGGTCCTTGCGCTTGGAAGACAGGCGCCAGAACCACTGAGCTATATCCCCGGCCCTAGAGGTGTTAATTCTTAGCTTAATTCCTTCTTCTGCACAAATTTTCAGTGCTATTTGTTAAAGATTGATTCCTCTCTCTTTGATTACCTTTGCTTCCTTGTGAAAGATTAGGGTTTGTTTGTTTGTTTGTTTGTTTGTTTGTTTTGAGACAGGGTCTCACTTTTGTAGTTCAGGCCTGAACTCACTGTGTAGCTCAGGCTAGCCTGGAACTCACAGCAATCCTCCTGTCTCTGCCTCCCGAGTGCTGGCATTACAGGTGTGAGCTACTATTCCTGGCACTGTGGTATGTGATTCTGATTGCTAGTGGGTGTGAGTCTCCATGCCCAGCATTGTTGTATGTGGTTACTGGTGATCAAACCTAGGCCCTTAACTTGCAAGGCAGGTGCTGGAACCACTGAGCTAAATCCCCAGCCCTCAGAGATTATTTTTATTATGTTTATGTGGCTCTATTTCTCTTGTGTTCTGTTCTGTTGTCTGTTTTCTCCACTGATACCATCCTGTCTTCATCACTGTCACTAGAGAAAGTCTTGAGATCAGCAGCTCACCCCTCAATCTTATTTTTCCTCCTTCAGTGTTGTACTGGCTCTCCTAGTATTCTGCCTTACCAGGTAAACTTCAGTATCAGCTGGTCAGTGTCTACAAAGTTACTTGCTGGGATATTGACTGCAGTGGTGTTAAATCTGTAGTTCAAGTTGGAAAGACTTGACGTCTGCACACTGAGCCTGCCTGCTCGTGAACAGGAAACATCTCTCCATTTGTTTAGGTCTTTTTTGGCTTCCTTCCTTAAAGTTTTGTAATTTTCCTCATATAGTTCAAATAATATTAAGATTTGTTAGCCAGGATTTATACTATACCAGCACTCTGAGAGACTGGATTTTTACTAGACCAGCGCTTCTGAGAAGCAGAAGCATCTCAAGTTTGAGTCCAGCCTTGGCAACTTAGCATTTTAGAGAAAGCCTATCTCAAAATAAATTTAAAAAGAACTGGAACTGTAGCTCAGTGTGAAAATGAAGATCCTGGGCTTCATCCCTAGTAACACACACTAACACACACACACACACACACACACACACACACACGAGATTTATACTAAAATATTTCATTTTTCAAATACTAATTTAAATAGTTTGGCTTTGAATTTTAAATTCTAATTGTGTGTTACTGAAATGAAAGTGACTTTTGTGTATTAACTGTGTATCCTGTTACCTTGTTTAATATTCACATGATTTTTATTTGTTTTGCCAATCCTTTTGGGTTATCTTTCTAGACAGTCCTGTCATCTGCAAACAAAGGGATCTTAATTTTTTATCTGTATACCTTTTATTCCCTTTTCTTATTGCGTTAGTTAAGGCTTTTAGTGTGAATCTGAATAGGGAATATCCTTGTTCTTGCTTTTAGGGAAAAATACCTAGTTTCTCACCATTAAGCATGCTAGTATGTAGTTTTACTTTTACAGTGTCAAGAGAGTTTTCTCTATTCCTAGTTTTCTGAGATTTTTACTCATGAATGAGTTTTTAGTCAGATGCTTTTTCTGCACGTATTGACGTGATCATGTGACCTGTTGTGCTTACTGACATTGATTTTTGAACGTTGAGCAGGCCCTTCCCACCTGGAATACATATTACTTGGTTATGGTCATGGTGTGTAATTCCTTTTGGGTTCTCTTGTATTTGATTTGCTGTCTTTTGTTGATTTCTGTGTCTGTGTCATGAGAGATACTAGTCCATAGTTTTTGAAACGTTTTTTGGTTTTTGTGTCATGATAATGCTAGTCCCATAGAACAAATTAGGAGATGTTCCTTCTATTTTCTGGAAGAGTTTGTAGACAGCTGTTTCATTTCTTCTTTAAACACTAGATAGAATTTACCAGTGGAACCATCTGGGCCTGGGGATTTTTATTTTACACAGTTTTTAATTGTTGATTCAGTTTCTTTGATACAGACTTGCTTAGATAATCTTTTCTAACATGAATGAAATTTGTTAGGTTGTGGCTTTCAAATAATTTATTTCAAGAAAGTTATCCAACTTGTGAGCATAGAATTTATAATATTCTTCTTTTTTCTTTTTTTTAGCCACAGGGTCTCACTTTGTAGTTCAGGCTGATCCGAGCTCAGCCTCAGACTCACACAGTTCTGCCTCTGCCTCCCGAGTGCTGGGATTATAGGTGTGAGTCACCATGCCGGCACTATGGTATGTATTTACCAGGATCAAACCCAGGACCTGCGCTTGCCAGCAGACGCTGGAACCACTGAGCTAAATCCCTGGCACCGAGTTTATAATATTCTTTTCATGTCCATGATATCAGTAACAGCGGCTGTCTTTCCTTCTAGATTTTAACTTCTTTTTTTTCTTCATTAACTTTGTAAGACGTTATCAATTTTATTATCTTTGCAGAATTAATATGGAAAGAGATTTTCATATTACAGTTTAGAACTATGATGTTTTTTAGCTTTGATCAGTCTCTAAATTTTACCATGTAATTGTTAGATATATATGTGCATAAAGGCATGAGAATTAGAAGCTGATACAAGCATGGTATTAGAACTTTTAAAGTGCATAGACTTACTGAGGATTTTATTAACAGAACAATTGTCTGAGCCAGCAGGTGGGTAAATTGGTCAATCTGCTGATCAAGGTGACTGAATCAGGAGTATCGACTTTGGAGTGAGGCAGAAAGTTTGCATGCTCATTTCCCTTTTTAAGTATGTGTTCTTGGATGAGTAATTTCCTTCTCTAAACATGTTAAAAATGCAAATTCTTATTTTACTGTTTGGTATGAAAAGTGGAATTACTGTACCTTAGGTGTGGGCTGGTGAGTTAGCTCAGTGGTTCCACTTGCTTGCAAGAGCAAGGTCCTGAGTTTGATCCCCACTACCAAAATGAATAAATAAAATAAAAATGTATACATTAAGTGTTTATTATGACAATCTAGTATGTAGCAGATACTCTATTATAACATTTGTGCTTCTGATATCATATCTATTAGACCTATAAAAATTGTTTTGGATTTTGTTATACTCTAGGGCCATAAGTGCACGAAAAGAAAATTTTCCTCTTGTTGTCTTTTTTGACAGGGTCTCACTTTGTAGTTCAGGCTGGCCCTGAGCTCAGCCTCCAATTCGCATCACAGCAATCCTCCTGCCTCTGCCTCCCGAGTGCTGGGATTACAGGCACGAGCCATCACGCCTGGCACTGGAATGTGGTACTGGTTGCTGCTGGGCATGAGTCTCCATGCCCAGTATTGTATGTGGTTACCGGGGATCTGAACCCGGGCCTTTGCACTTGTAAGACAGGTGCCGGAACCACCGAGCTAAATCCCCGGCCCTCCTCTTGTTCTTTGATAGGTGAAGCCATACGTCTATCGTGTGAAGTTTGGCTGTTTTAACTGGCTGCCTCTTGACTTGAAAATTTAAAATCTGGAAAGCAGCTGTTTGTAGGAAGGCTGGCTAGTTTGGCAAACTGTTCTTTGTAAATTTCCCCCCCTTTTTTTTTGAGACAGTCTCACTATCAGGCTTCAGAATGGTCCCGAGCTCACTATATAGCCCAGGCAAACCTTGAACTCACAGCAATCCTCCTGCCTGTGCCTCCTGTGATGGGTTTACAAGCATGAGCCACCACGCCCAGCATTGTGGTATGTGGTTACCAGGGATTGAACTCGGGACCTTGTGCTTGCCAGGTAGATGCTGAAACTACTAACTTAAACCCCTGGTCCTAAACTTCTTTATAGCCCTCATGACCAACCGCTTCCTCCTCAGCGGGGAGACTATTTACACAGCAGGCAGCTACTGCTTTTAGTGAGGTGTTTTCAGGGGTTCTGGGGTCCTTGGTTATCCAGAGTGAGTGCTTATTTTTGGAAAACCTCTAAGGGCAAGGTACTGGGTGCCTTTTGAGAAAGCTAGAAACAGAATTTGAGAAAAAATCTGCTAGAGCAGATTTGGAATGTTGATTAAATACAGATCTCAGGGTTCCTAAGACAGGCACTGGGATTAAACTAAACAGACAAAGAAAATGAGAAAAACCTGGACTTAAAGCCAAAATGTTTTTCTCTCCTGTCTTTTTTCTTTTTTTTAAACGTTTCAAAGTAATTTGCTTTGTTCATCCAATTTTACTAACGGAAGTTACACCTAAGATGGTGTAGTGCTTACTTATTAGAGAAATGATTTCTTTAAAAATTAGTTTGAACAGAAAAGCCTAAAGCAGCAGAATTTGATCTGTATAACCTGTAAGTCTCTGTGTAGTCTCAGAATAATTACCATGTTTCCTTCCTGTACTAGTGTAACTTAAAAGGAATGTCGTCGCCTTTGCCATGTAGAGCTGGGACAGGGTTTCCGAGTGAGGGGCAGTTTCTGATCTGTCCCGCGTCTCTTGTTGCAGTGTAGATGATGGCTCTTGATTTTTTTTTTTTTTTTTGAGACAGGGTCTTGCTTTGTGGTTCAGGCTGGCTCTGAGCTCAGCCTCCAACTCACATCACAGCAATCCTCCTGCCTCTGCCTCCCAGGTGCTGGGATTACAAGCGTGAGCTACCACGCCCGGCACTGTGGTATGTGGTACTGGTTGCTGCTGGGTGTGAGTCTCCACACCCAGTATTGTTATGTGGTTACCGGGGAATCGAACCGGGTCCTTGCGCTTGCAAGACAGGCGCCGGAACCACTGAGCTAACTCCCCGGCCCTTGATTTTTAAAAAAATTTTTGTAATACTGGGGATGAAGTCTGGCTCTTGTGCTTCCAAGGTAGGCGCAGTACCACTTGAGCTAAATCCCCGGCCTGATGGCTGTTGGCTAAGAAGGCCCTGCTATGGCCCTTGTGCCAGGCTGGCCCCACTTGGGGGAGTGCTGAGGGCACACCAGTTCATGGACTTCACCTTGCCCCCATTCTTTCCTCTGCATTCATGGCACCAGCCACTCCTTGCACCCAGGTTTCCAGACTGACCCAATAGGAACAGGATTCTGAGCCTTGTGAGTCACGTTCTGTGTGGACGGGCTGTTCAGAGCTCTTAGTAGGTCTCTAAAAAGTAAAGGGGTTTCACAAAGATTGGGACAGAGCAGGGAGCGTGACAGGTATGCAGACACCTGGCAGGTGGGTAAGTGACTCCCAGAAGGGAGGGTTGGGGGGTTCCTGGGAGAGTTCCTGTGGGTGAGGGGGTCACCTAATAGGACAGTAGCCGAGTGGAGAAGCCCTGGAAACGTCCTTGTTGATGGAGGCAGACGTAGGCAAGGGAGATCGTCTTGGAGAGGCTATTTTGAGAGTAAGACGGTGACTTTGGAAATGGAGAGGAAGAAACAGATTGTGGGCTGTTTTAGGACATAAAATATCTGGGATTTGGTAAACCCTGGTTGATCCGTTGACCTCCCTAACTTCAGCTTCCCTTAGACTAGTGGTCTGCAGCCCTTAGGTCCATTTCCTACAATGCTTCTGCAATCCAGGAGCCTTTGAAATCACTGACCCACCCGGTCGGCCGCCCCTGGGGTGGGTCACAGGGCCCAGGTGCCTCTTGGCCCCGGTAATTGAAGAAGCACAGGGGAGTAATTGATGCTGTTCTCCAGGCTGGAAAAGTCAAAGACCACTGAAGACTTTTTAAAAAAGGAGGCCACACCTAGAAGTAAATGTTCTCCAGAGCCCAGACCCTTTTCGTCTCACGAATTCCCAGACCAAACCCCTCTCTGCAGTAGATCTGGCTTGTCTTCAGTTTAAAAACAAGCACAAGCGGAGGGAGGGGTTTGAAGAAATAATTAATCCTAACACTTTTTTGAAAGGATAAGGAAGACTTGCAAATCGTCACAGTGAGGCTGTGCCACGAGGGACACAGGTGGGGCTGAAGTGCAGATTGAGTGAGCGCTGTGGACTGAGTAGCCAGGGGCGCAAAGTTCCCTGGACGGGACCTGAGGTCCGCGGCTCTTGCTGAAGGGAGACCGAGGGCTTAGGTGTCCCAGCTAGGGGGTGAGTGAGTCTGGTCAGATTGAAGGGTCCCCCAGACTCACCCAGCAGGGTTCCTGCGACAGCGCCGGCCTGTGGGGCCAAGGTCAAGGCCAGTGGGAAGAGGCCTCAGAGGAGCCGACCTGGTTTGGTCAGAGGAGAGGCTGTCAGTGTGTTTTGTTAACTCAGTGCCAGCAATAATCAGTCCGAACAGTTTGGCTTGTTAGTACAGGCTTAGAAAAATACTCTGTTCTTCCAGAGGTGAGCTCAGCCTCCTCGTGCTGGTGTGCGGGTGTGCTTCCCACTTCACGTATCTGAGGCCTTCTCACTTGAGCACACACACACAGGGCCCATTCTTTGCATGGCCTGGCCAGACTGTAGGTACTGTTCACCTCAGTTTGTAGGCCGGAAGTAATTTCAGATATAAGCACTTCTATTTCCGCTTTATAATTTTTTTCACATAAATTTGCCCATTTGTTTCATAAAAGAACTCTTGGAAGGAGGAGAGGAATGACTCCATTTTTGTAGCTTATTCCAGTTAGAGGAAAATAATATCTCTAATTTTCTAGAAAATTAGCAGCTAATATGTAGCCCAGGACTCACACTTGGGCCAATTGCACATGTGAGAAATACATTTTGGCTGGGCATGGTGGCTCACACTTGTAAATGTAGTACTCTGGAGGCTGAGGCAGGAGGATCACTTTGAGTTTGAGGTCAGCCTAGGCTGCATAATGAGTTCAGGGCCAGCTAGCCCAAACTGCATAGTGAGACCTGTCTGAAAAGAGCAAAAAGAGAAAAACAAAAGGTCTTTTTTCAGTCTCTGCCATTCAGCTTGCGTGTAAGCCCCTTTCAGCACAGTTTTGTCCACGGCACCTTGGAACATTGAAGTAATGAATCTCCATTGGAGGTGTTGATCTCTTTTGCATATACTATTCCTGTACTGAAAAATCTTGTATTTTAGCTTTCTTAAAAACAAGATAACCATCTTAAATCCTCTGCAGTTAAATGAATTCACTTTGTATCTCCCCTCATAGTGTTGATGCTCCCAGCAGTTACCGTAAGTAGCAGTTTGCCAGCTAATTGGATTTCTGGAAACGTTAATGAAGTCCTCAGTTAACCACTTCTGCTCACTCGCCCCGGGGACCCATTTCCGACCTGGGCCAATGGGCCTCTCCTCCTCAGTGCACTTTATTATTTCCTGTGGCCCTGGGGAAAAAGGAGGAGTGAATCAGGACTTCCGAGGAGTGGGGAATGTGAGCTGAGCTGCAGTGAGGGGAGAAGCCGCCCTTTCCCGGGCACACAGCGACCGATTGGCCGGCTGATTGGCCATCCAGCCGGCGTCCCCTTTCCGCCCCATGGCTCCGGCGGAGCCGTTCTCTCCACCCCTGTCTGGACCTTCTAGGCTTCTTGGGAGAAGTGAGTAGTGGATTATTTAAAAAACACCCACCACGATGTAACCAAAGAACCAGGGAGCTAAGAGCCTGAGGCGGCAGCATCATGTGAGTCCAGGAGTTCAAGACCAGCCTGGGCAACAAAATAAAGTCATGTCTCAAAAACAGGTAAGAGTTAGTTTTCCACTCCACTTAAAGTAAACTTATAGTTAATGCTGTCACATCTAGGCCCTTCAGATACAATATTCTAGGCAAGAGGCCTCAAAGTGTGGGTGGAATGAGGTGAACAGGTGCTGTTAATTCTTGTGTTGGGCCAACAGATACCAGCCAGGACTTAGAATTTTCCTACTGGAGCATCATCTGTGCCCCAGACATGGAACAGAATAAGCCCTCTTTCCTTCTGGACTTCGACACATCAGGAAGCAAATCATTCTTTTGAATCCTTGAACATGTCAGCACGCCAGCTTTTCCTTTTCTTTTGAGACAGCATATCTCAGAGTGATGAGTGAGCACGAATCCGTGCTAAGTTGTGAGCAGCATTATTTATCCAAAAATAACTTTGAAAAGGGCATTTGAGTCCTTAGACAAAGTTTCTGTCATCTGGAAAAAAATTCTGCTGCACTTTTCTTCAAGCTGCCTTGTGTTGAGGTGTGGATTCCCACCCTGTGAGTCTCAGAAAGTGTGGTGTGTACAGAGCCACACTGGGAGTGCCACAGGAAACAGGACTCACGTCCACCTGCTCCTGAGCCGCTCACGGTGTGCTGAGAAAACCAGTGAAGCGCAGACCAGCGCCGGGCTGCGTCCTGAGAGCGCTGAGAAGCCAGCGGGGTGCTCTGGACAGCACTGGAGGGTGGTGCCCTGGGCTCCCCTTTCACTTGCGGATGAAGTCCCGCCATTGGAGCCCTTCTCCGATCTGTAGCATCTGCGGGTGTCACGTTTGTCTCCATGTCTCTGACGTCCTGTGGTCACTGTCACTAGAATGCAGTGCCAGGCACACCTGCTATGGGGGCGCAGTGTGGCAGCTGCTTCCTTGGTAGGTGAGGGTGTTGGGGGTCGTGCTCGGGCTCTGCAGCTCCCGGAGCGCGTGCCCCGGAGCCCCCGGGCTGTGCCTGCTTTGCACGTGTGGGTCAGCAGAAGTGAGTACAGTGCCCAAGTGTCAGTGCCCGTTTGTTGGGCAGAGCACATGCTCCATTTGCTCCTGCCTATCTAAAAACATCTGTAGTCTCTTTTTAAAACTTGATGGTTAATTTACAGGCTCTGGAATTCAGGTTGATCAGAATTTCACCAGAGAATTGGAAAGTCTTGCTCATTCCTTTTACGGCTTCCAGAGATGGCGATTGACAATTTTGATGCCACTCAGCCCTTGTGTGAGCTGTTTTGGGTTTTTTTGGTTTTTTTTTTCCCCTTTCTGGAACTGTTATCTTAAAAAAAAAAACAGTCCATGTTTGCGGTGTATTGTAATCATTAAACTCTGTATGTAGCCCAGGCTCACCTCAAACTGGAGATGATTCTCCTGCCTCAGCTTTCTGAGGACTGGAATTTTACAGGCATGTGTCACTATGGTTGGCTGACTTCTCTCTATACATGTTATAGGATATTAGTTTGCAGAGCTTTTTTTTTTTTTTTGAGATGACAGGCTGGCACCGAGCTCACTCTATAATAGTCCAGGTGAGCCTTGAATTCACAGCAATCCTCCTGCCTCTGCCTCTGCCTCCCGAGTGCTGGGATTGTAGGTATGAGTCGCCCCGCCCCCATTGTCGTATGTGGTTGCTGAAGATGAAATTAGGGACCTTGCGCTTACAAGACAGATGCTGGAACCATAAGCTAAAGCCCTGGCCCTGTGCAGAGCTTTTTAATTTGAATCCATTTGTGGATTCTTGATGTTAAATCTTACACAGTTGTTTAGAAAGTCCTTGACTGCACTTAAGTCTTGAAGAGTTTTACCGGTTCTGTCTTCCAGCAGGTTAAATGTTTTTGTTTTAGATTTAGATCTTTGATTTTAGTTTAGTGGTGAGAGCTAGGGGTTCAGGTTCTGTCTTCTGCATGTGAGTAGTCCGTTTTCCCAGCGCAGGTTGGCTGAGATTACACCACTCACCCAGCTTGCTTGTCTGGTTCTTCACAACTAAATCTACTTCTTCCCACTGAGATAAAGGGTGATAGTGTCCTGGCTGCCCTAGGTGAGAGCTGTTCTGATGCCTCTTGGTACAGCATCCTTGCCCTGCTCCTGGCTCTCGTCCCTGCGCCACCCCAGCCTGACGCTGGGCTTGGGTTTCGCTCGGTCAGCTCTGCCTACTGTCCTGCTGCACGTCTTCATTGACATCTTCTCTCCTGCTCCTTGTGGTCTTTTTTATTTTTACTCTTATTTCAGTGGTTTTGGAAGGAGGAGAGGTACAAATACCTGTTGGCTTTTTTGCTGTTGACTCAGTTGGCCCTTGTGCAGACTGACCTTTCCGGGCTGAGTTTTGTTTTTCTCTGACAATCACATGCTTCCCTAAGAGTAGGGACAGTTTCTGTTCTCCTTTTACCCACAACATTAAATGTGTAGAAAGTGTTTTAGTCAGGCTGTGTCAGATTCCTTTGAGTGAGGTAGATTATCTTTTTAAGTTAGACTGACAGCAATGAATTGGAGAATGTTTTGTTGCCCCGGAACACTGCCGGCCCTTCCTGGGACTCAGAGATAAGACCGACCTGCAGGGCAATCGGAAGGAGAAAAGAGCGGAGGCCTTTGGCAGACAAGAGCTGCTGAGATGAATCCTGTTTTGGCCTCAGGACTTAATGAGGACTGGATGGAGAGCTGCCTGGACCTTTCCTCCAGGTCATTGCCACTGCCCCTTATGGAGTCTTAGGTCCAGGAGGCCATTTCCTGACCCAGGACCCCAAGCGGCTTTGGCCTCCCGAGAGTGAATGCAGGAAGTGAACCGCAGAACTCCAAGCCACTGCTTTCCGCTTTCAAGGTCAAGAATCTTGAGAAATGAAAAGAACTACACAGTCAAGGTCTAATGTGGGGTTTGTTTCGGTTTTTATTTAGTTAACTGTGTGATAATCAGCAAGTCAGTTGCACTTCAGTTTCTTACCTATAAAATGGAAACAGGTCTGTGTTTCTGCTCCACCATATGGCTGCAAGGGCCGGACACAGAGCACGTGCCTGCCAGCGTTTGAACATTGTCCTCTTAAACTGTGGAGCTTGTGACCGTGATGATCTAGATTGCTGATGTGGCCCTGTGGCACATGTGCCGAGTGGACTGTTTGTATCACTGAAAGCTCTCAAGGGTTCAGTGTCCCTGGAGGACCTCATGGCCACCTGCTGGCAGGAAGTCTGTGTGTAGGAGTCAGCATTCATTGCTGCGGGGACAGACCCTCTCTCCGTCTTCTCCACTGCCCTTGTTCAGGGCCACACCCAGACTAGCCCTGCGTTCCTCCTGAAGTTCTCTCTCTGTCCATAGACTCTCCCGGTTCTCCCAACCCCAGCACCCTCCTCTTGCATCTCATTGCCAGGTCCCATTTCTTCTACTGAATGTATCCCTTTTTTCTGTGCCCCTGACCACCAAAGTCCTTCCTGCATGCCTGACTCACCAGCGCCCACCGGGTCCCCTGGATCTGGTCACACACTTCCAGTTCATCATCTGTCCCACTGCCCGGCGCAGTGATTTTTAAAAGGAAACACGTGAGGTCATCACGAGGCAATGGCGAGAAATGAATTGCGCCCCCGAGTGCTCCCTTCCAGCTGTCAGCAGAGGGTTCTGCTGGAACGTGGGTGTCCTGCTTGAGCCTCTTCAGGCACCCAGGCCCCTCCTCACTCCCTGCCTGCTGCTTCCACCTTGCATTTCTGTTCTTTCCCTGTGGCTCCAGGCACTCCCGGCTACCTGCAGCGGCCCCGCTTTGTAAGGGCCTGAATTTGAAGTGCCTCTGTTTGCTTTTGCCTGTCTGCTCTAAAAGCTCCCATATGTCCTGTTCCGTAGAGCCTCCTATTCCCATTTGCACATGACCCGCTTGCTGGCTTCCTTCTGAGAATAGCACACAGTGTAGACCAGTGGGCCCTGGACTCAGATAGCTGCTAGGTGACTCTGGCACCAGCATATACACATGACCGAACTGCCTGGGTGGATGGATGCTCTCTGGCTCATGAGCTGCTCGTACGTGTCTGGCAGTAGTGGGGAAGTCACACAAAGCACGTTCCTGCCAGCTTCAAGCCACTCCAGACATCTCAGTGTAGGGTTCTCATGTGTCTTATCAAGAGGTTATTGCCATTTTTAATGGGCATGAATATCATAGATCTGTCATGCTGGGGTTGTGTTGCTTGAGGGCTGGCGGGACGCTAGGGGAGGAGATTAATTATCTGAATGAGTGGCAAAAACTACATGTTAGAAGTTGCAAACTAGTGGCCTTGGAAATCTGTCCACAGTGCTGTGTTCTCGGAGATGAGCCTTTCCTCTGGAGGGCATATCTAAATAAGAAGGCACAGCACGGAGAACTCGCTGTGGCTCAAGGTCATGCGTGAGAAACAGTGTGGGGAAGTCGTGGTAGATGAACTCTCTGCAGTGTGAGGGATGAGATTGCTATCAGGAAACGTATCATCATCGGAGGACATCTGAGTGTTCTTGTTGTTGCTGGTTTTGTTCTTTGACTTCACAGAGATTTATAGCAGTGGCACACTGAGCTTTTTGCCTGGGTTTTGATGGGTCCACAGAGTGATAGGAAACTTAGTTGTGTTGATGGGCCTTTGGACCCTCGGGCCTCTAGAGACAGTCTGCTTCCTCCGCCTGATTCCAGAGTCCGCTGCCAGCTGCTGTGTATTCCGATGCTTCCTCGCCCCAGGGGCCAGGCTTGCCGTGCTCCCCACGCTGCTCGAGCCTCCAGCTGCTGTGGACACACTCTAGGCGCTCAGCCCAGTACTGTTGAACTGACTGGCATCTCCAGGTTTCAGTCCCCATGAACAGTGGCATCCTGGAAGCCTATCATGGAATTTACAGTTGCAGGATCAGTCAGTGGCTTGGAGGGTTTTGTGAACTGTCTACGGTCACACATTGTACAGGCAGGTTTGCAGACCATTCTCTGACAACAGAGCCCAGATTCTGAGCCCAGGTCCACCCGGGTGCTGTGTCTGCTCTGAGCTTTGTTGAGATTAGCTGTGGGGTTCATGCTGTAGGTCACAGGGTTGGCTACAGCGTCCGGACAGGTAGGGTTTGTTCAGGAGCCTTGTAGGCTGTGTTTACGTTGTACTCTGCTTTTGTCTGGTGACCAGCTGTTGGTTGCCCACTGTTTTAGCAGTAGCTAGTGGGACAGCTGTGGTGGGAGGAAGACCTAGCTTGCAAATAGCTCTTTTCTTGTGCTGCCAAAGAGGAAGAAACTTGGGTGGGGGGGATGTTGCTGCCATCCTGTCTGAAGCTGAAACACCAAGAAGGGAGATTCCAGCTCTCTGTTTCCCTGTGGGTTTGCCTGATATATTCCCCAGTTCCCGGAATGGACTTTTTGAGGAGATGCTAACCAGAGAAGAAAGAGATGGGGAGAAGGTTGGGAATGTAGCTTCCTTTGGGGAAAATTCTTGTCCTCTTTCCTCATCTTTTCTAGGTCTGAGGGAGTTTTAATGCGGATGTAGTCCTGACGTAAGGGTGTTAAACCAGTCGCGGCTGTAAAAGCAGATGTCGGAGGACTTGCTCGGCCTGCCTGTGGCGAAGTACAGGACAGTGGACTCTTAAGTGCGCGGGAGCTGAGCTGTGCTAGTGGAAGAAAGAGCAGAGTCCTGCTGAGCCATAAGTTGGTTGTTGAAGGCCTGCGCTGCCAGCTGCCTTGCTTGGATTGGTATTTCCTCTCAGCTCCTGTTGGCTTCTCTAGTCATCTTGCTGTTGACTATGGAGAGCCTTGTATTAATGTGTATTTAGTAGGTGCTCCCTCTAGTTAGATCCCACAGCCTTTCTTGGCCGAATGCTAAGAGCTCTATAAGTCGGACTTTTAGGTCTGCTGCAGATTTCTTTGTGATTTGGGTCAGTAATTTTTAGATTCTTAATGTCACTTATCCTTTGAGAGTATAGTGATTGCCTTTGTGACAACTTGGAAATAACCACGAAAACTATATCTCTTAGATTTTCCAGGCCTGATTAACTTTGCATACTCTGATTTATTGTCAGGTATAATTCTTGGTTTTGAAATGAGGTTATTGTACAGGTGTGATGACAAATAATTGTTCATAACTCCAGAACTTGCTGTTTTTTAAATGACAAGTGCAGTTTGCATATGTCCTGCACAACATGACTGTAGAAGGTGGTTAATGTGTACTGCTTTATTGTTTCATGGTCCTAAGATTTTTTTTTTTTTTTTTTTTTTGAGACAGGGTCTAGCTTTCGTAGTTCAGGCTGGCCCTGTGCTCACTGTGTAGCTCAGGCAAGCCTTGAATTCACAATAATCCTCTTGCCTCTACCACCAGAGTGCAGGGATTTCAGGCGTGAGCCATCACACCCAGCATTGTGGTGTGTGGTACTGATGGGTGTGAGTCACCCTCCCTGAGCGTTATTCCACATTATGGAATGTGGTTACCAGGGATCGAACTGGGGACCTTGCGCTTCCAAGACAGATGCAGGAACCACTAAGCTAAATCCCTGGCCCCATGGTCCTAAGATTTAAAGCCAACTCTCTAGTGATTTTTCAGAAATACAGTGCAGTTCTATTGATTACACCCACCATACTGTAAAGTAGAGCTCTGAACCTGGTTCCTCATGTCTAAGTAAAACTCTATATCCTGTGCCAAGCTACTGCTGCTGCCTCCCAGCCCCGCATCGCAGCCTCTGGCAACTACTTTTCAGTGATGAGTTCGGTGTGGAAGTGAGGCTGTGCGTTTATCTGTCTGTCTGGCTTGTCTCACTTACCATCCTGTCCTCCAGGTTTATCTACGTCATCAAAGATGATAGGATTCCCTTCTCTTTTGAAGACTGATAGCACATTTCTTCTTCATCTACCAGTCGGTGATCACTTGTAGATTCTCTGCCAGGGCTGCTGTGAGCAGTGCTGCAATGAATCCGGGTACAGGCCCCCCGTGAGCATCCCAGTCCCGTTTCCCTCGGGCACGCGCCTCGCAGTGGGACTGTCGGACCGTAGGGTAGTTACAGTTTGAGGTTTTTGAGGACCCGCCATTCTTTTTCCACAACACCTGTAAGATTCACTTTCCTGCCAGCCCTGTGGGAGCCCCCTCCCGCTGCACCCTCACTCACTGCCCTCTGTCCCCACCGTGGCTGTCCTGACAGATGTGAAGAGCTGTCACGCTGTGCTTCTGACTGGCATTTCCTTGATGAGTGGCCGTGTTTTCATGTCCCTGTTGGCCATATGTCTTTCTTCTTTTGAGAGATGTCTTTTCTGCTCTGTTATTTTTTGTGGTAGGAGGGAATCAGACTCTGGACCTCGCCCTTGCAGGGCAGATACGCTACCACTGAGGTAAATCTCCGCCCCTTTGCTCATTTTTTTTTTTTTTTAGGTTTTTTGAGACAGGGTCTCGCTTTGTGGTTCAGGCTGGCCTTGAGCTCAGCCTCAAACTCACATCACAATCCTCCTGCCTCTGCCTCCCGAGTGCTGGGATGACAGGCG
>PVIR01018134.1:0-33820 GCA_004026965.1 Petromus typicus
AACCATGGGTGTTCTGGGCTCATCCCTGCCCTGGGGTCCCTTCCCCCACTCACCCCTTTCTTCTAAGCCCCCTGTGTACCCCTACTTCAACAACAGGTTCTCTATGCACAGACCTCTAGATACCTTCAGTAACTCAGCTTAGCCCCCAGTTTCGGCCACAGGAGGTGGAGCGGCACACCTGAGCTGAGGCAGAAGTGTGGGAGGGGTAGTTTTCTAGGCCGTTACCAAGGTGATGCCATCTGAGTTGAGCCCAGGAACCTGTTGCCTGGGGAACTGTGCGGGCGGGGCTCCTCCCCGGGGAGCCACCTGGGCCATGGGGCTGAGACTAGAGAGGGATCAGATTCCAGAGAGTGGGGGGGTGGGGAGTCAATACTGCAGGGGACAGAGCACATTTGCATCATGAAATGTGGCAGGGGATGGCAAAGGCTGGGGAAGGGTCAGTCTCACGCTGAGTGCTCTGTCCACCCTGGCCCCAGCCTGTTACCTTCCCCTGCAGCTTGTCCTCAGTCTTCCCATTCCTTTGTCCCTGGGTTCTCACAAGCAATGATATCTGTCCTTCTGTCCCACCTGCCTTCAGTACCACCCTCTGCTGACCACCCCCTTGCTTCGTCCAATCCTGGCCTCCTACTGCTTGCTCTGCTCCTCCCCTGCAAGGGCCTTAAAACCCCGCCCGTAGCTGGAGCCTACGAGGCCCCAGGTGACACTGCAGAGGGTTCACTGCTCTGAGGTTTCATTCTAGTGCCAGCCCGGAGGGAACAAGGCTCTCTGAAGGTCTAGAGGAGCCTTTTGAGCCGGGCCCAGATGTGACTGCAGGGTGTCCAAAGGCCTCTCATCAGACACAAGCCACTCAGCTGACCAGGACCAAGAGACAGGTTTGTGGTGAACAGTGGCAAACACCAACCCGTGAGAGGCCTATGTTTGTGAAGACTGTTCTGGCCAGAAGACAGCGGATACCCTTCCTCTTGGGCATCGGAAACCCCTGGCACCGAGACCTCAGCCAACGCATCGGAGCCCCTGTTGAGTCAGCGCAGCTGCCTGAGGCTGAGAAGACTGAACAAAAGGGCAGATGGCTTCAGCTGGCTTGGAACTCCTGGGCATGACCCTGGCCGTGCTGGGCTGGCTGGGGACCCTAGTGTCCTGTGCCCTGCCCCTGTGGAAGGTGACCGCTTTCATCGGCAACAGCATCGTGGTGGCCCAGGTGGTATGGGAAGGGCTGTGGATGTCCTGTGTGGTGCAGAGCACTGGCCAGATGCAGTGCAAGGTGTACGACTCTCTGCTGGCGCTGCCCCAGGACCTGCAGGCTGCCCGCGCCCTCTGTGTGGTAGCCCTCCTGCTGGCCCTGCTTGGCCTGCTGGTGGCCATCACGGGTGCCCAGTGCACCACATGTGTGGAGGATGAGGGTGCCAAGGCCCGCATTGTGCTCACCGCAGGGATCCTCCTGCTCCTCTCTGGCATCCTGGTGCTCATCCCGGTCTGCTGGACAGCCCACGGCATCATCCAGGATTTCTACAACCCGCTGGTGGCTGAGGCCCTCAAGAGGGAGCTGGGGGCCTCCCTCTACCTGGGCTGGGCAGCAGCTGCACTACTCATGCTGGGTGGGGGGCTCCTCTGCTGCACATGTCCCCCGCCGCAGATGGAGCGGCCTCGTGGCCCCAGGCTGGGCTACTCCATCCCCTCCCGATCTGGTGCATCTGGGTTGGACAAGAGGGACTATGTATGAAGCAGATCCCTTGGGAGCCAGTACTGAGCTTTGGTTCCACCCTTGTCTTCTCCCACCGTCCCCTCCCTCTGCCTGAGAAATCCACTCTTGTAAAGCTCAGATAACCTGGCTCTAGGAATAGTCTCAGCTGGGCCGGCTGGGTCAGTCTCAGTGGTGCCCACCTCATCAAACCAGGACCACCAAAGCTGTTGGGTGCCCTTGCCCACCTTGTCCGCTCTATAATTACTCTCTTCTGCTGTCCAGGACATGAGCCCTCCCCTGGGCCCACGGAAGGGATAGCAGCTCCTTGCCTCCAAAATAGTGGCTGGTCCATTCTGGCCCAGAAAGTGCCTGCATCTAAGACAAATGGGGCCAGGTCCTTTGTGTGCAGACAGCCTATATGCCCTAACCACTGTGCTGAGAATAAAAGAAACTTGTAATTGGGCTTCCATTGTTTGAGTTTTGTTCTGTTTGAAACAGGGCCTCACTGTGTGGTTCAAGCTGGTCTTGAATTCACTGTCTAGTCTGGCTAGCCTACAACTTGTAGGCTCCTTCTGCCTCTGTCTCAAGAGTACTGGGATTGCAGGCGCATACCACCTTGCCCAGTTGGGCTTCCTTTTTATGCTCAAGATCCCTGAGGAGACAGGTCAATGCCTGGTTTAGGCCATACTCCAGGGCAACTTCACTTGGTTATGGGGTCTGAGCCGGGGAGAGGGGGGGAATCAGAGGTCATGAGGGACTTGCATGCACATCCTCCAGAGAGGCTGGGCCCTCAGCCCCCAGCAACACCAGACACATTAGCAAAAGATGCTTTATTGTGTGAGCAGAGCATAGGCAGAAGTGTGCAGGGCTGGAGGTGCTCATGGGTTCTACAGCACAGCTGGGACCTGACTTGAGGAGGGTCATGATGGCTGGATACAGAAGCGGGAGGTAGAAGACTTGGTGGACAGTTCCGTGGTAACTCAATCAGCAGTCCTTCCAGGAGTGGGTCTGGCTGGTCCTGACTTTAGGGAAGCTCATCCCCCAACTGCCGCAGACATTCTTGGAACAAGGCCATCTTGTGGTCACAAAGGCCAGAGCAGCAATGCCCTTCAAACTGGTTCCATAGCTCCATCTTGGATTCCAAAATGATTATGCTAAGGATGAGATAGTATCCTCTTGGGCTCCATCAACCAAAGATGAGAAATGCCAATGTGAGAGTCTAGGTGGGACGGTGGGTTATCTTGGTTCTATTATCAAATGGATTTAAAAGACCCCCAATAAAAACAGCAAAAAGCAAAAGCAAGGTAAGCACCAACCCCAAAGCTGTCAGGTGTCACCATCTCTTGATAGCTTCACCTCAGGGGCCAGTGGAGCCCTCAGCCCCCCGCTGCATCAGACGTAATTCTTTGTCGGATACTCAGAGGGCCCCCGAGAAGGGGAATGTGCGGCAGATGATGCGTAGCGGGCCATGTAATGGCCAGAACCCCGAGACCCTCGAGAGGGGCAAGTGCAGCACAACAGCCCCCCACCCAGGAGCAAAAGGCCAGAAGCAGCCCAGCCCAGGTAGAGGGAGGCTCCTAGCTCTCGCTTTTGGGCCTCAGCCACCAGCGGGTTGTAGAAGTCCTGGATGATGCCGTGGGCTGTCCAGCAGACCGGGATCAGAGTCAGGACCCCTGAGATGATGAAGATGATCCCAGAGGTAAGTACTAGGCGGGCTTTGGAATCCTTGTCCTCTACACAGGTGGTGCACTTGGCCCCAGCAAGGTAGACCAGCAGACCCAGCAGGGCCACAAGCAGGGTGATGACACAGAAGGCTCTTGCAGCTTGCAGGTCCTGGGGCAGCGCCAGCAGAGAGTCGTACACCTTGCACTGCATCTGGCCAGTGCTCTGCACCACACAGGACATCCACAGCCCTTCCCATACCACCTGGGCCACCACGATGTTGTTGCCGATGAAAGCGGTCACCTTCCACATGGGCAGGGTACAGGACACTAGGGCTTTCATCCAGCCTAGCAATATCAGGACAATCCCCAAGATTTGCAGACCAGCAGAAGCCATGACAAAGCTAATGGAGCTGCATTATGTGGGAGGAAGAAGCAGAGAAATGTTGAAGAGTTACCTGGCTTAGGCCCCCAGACCATGTGGCCCCACACAGGCTACCAACAGCACTTACCCCAGGAGTTGGTTACTGTGTCCTGAGATAGGGGCAGCATATACTCCCTGAGCCTCATTTTCCCATGTCCAAAATAAGCACTTAATGCTTCTCTAGTTATGTGACAGTCTCTGGCTGAGAACAACGAATAAGCAGATAATCCTGACTGGTTTGGGGGCACGTGACAAGCAAAAGGATAAAACCAATACACATCCATGGCCTTTGGTACTTCTGAGTCCATTTGATCATGTACTAGTCCCAAAAAGAGTGATGGAAGGCCAGGGATTTAGCTCAGTGGTTCCGGCGTCTGCCTGGCAAATCCAAGGTCCCAAGTTTGATTCTGGTAACCACATACCACAATGTGGGGTGTGGTGGACCACACCTGTAAACCCAGCACTTGATAACCAGGACCACAATGCAGGGTGTGGTGGAGCACACCTGTAAACCCAGCACTTGATAACCACTACCACAATGTGAGGTGTGGTGGCTCACACCTGTAATCCCAGCACTCGGAGGCAGAGGCTGGAGGATTACTGTAAATTCAAGGCTGCCCTGGCCTAAATAGTGAGCTCAGGCCAGCCTGAACTACAAAAGCATGGCCTTGTCTCAAAAAAAAAGGAGTGAAAGACTGCAATTTCCACATGGTCTCGCTTTAGCATATTTCAGGCTACAAACTTCTCATTCTTAGGACTAAGGATGTAGCTCAGTGGTTGACAAATACTTATCTAGCATGCTACAGGCCCTGAGTTCAATCCCCAGCATTGCCTGCACAATACAACTCTTTCCCACCATTCAAGACCCAAATTCTCTGAACCAATCTGTTCATATCAGGCTGATACTGTCCTTGTCTTTTGTGTGTCTCAACTCTGGCCCTCCACCGCCCTTGGTAAACTGCTTCCTCCCAGATCCCCCTGTGGGGGTGGGTGGCCAGCCTGGCCCTGGAGGGGCAGAAGAGATTAGGGAAAAGGGCAAACAAAAACTCTCATCCAGAAGTAAATTGTTCCTCAAAAGACTCCCTGACTCTCTCAGTCCACTCTTCAGCATTCCCCTGGAGGCCACAGAGCAAGCAGGTCCTCAAGTTTGGGGCCATTTTCTTGTTTTAGATCAAAGGTCATGCTAGGGAGCTTTCAGGTCACAACTTCTTTAAGAAGAACTAAAACCCCAGGATCTGTCCAGTCCTCTATCACCATCTTGGCTGCACCCACCCCTCAAGGCCCAGGCTCACTGTACCCAGGGTGTGCTGAGGCTCCCCATCACACAAAGTTGTGTAGGAACCGCCAGGACCTAACTGAAGCTCCTTCCCTGGTAGCACATCCAGAGGGCAAGTTTCAACCCCGTCTCACTTGCGGTTCTTTCCAGTAGGTCGAGCTCAGGACCTCCAGGGAGATCCCAGTCTGAGGGCGGCCCTGCCCTGGCCTCTTCCCAGTTCTGCACCCTGAGGGGTCCACTCGGTTCCTTCAGCCTTAGACTGACCCCAGGGTCCTCTTCTGCAGGGGAAGGGGAGGGGAGCCCCGCCAAGAGAGGAAAGGCAGGCGGAGGAGGGGCACACAGCTTTGGAGTCTTTGTCCTGGACAGGGGGAGGGGCATTTAGGGCTTTGAGAGCTGTGGAAAGACCCGATCACCTGTGGGGTTCAGTGTAGCCCCTACCTAGGCCGACTCAGATGGCTGCCTCCAGGAGCGCCGCTCAGGATCTCCACGGGCGCCTCCACCCACGCCACCACGATCTCTGCCTCAGCCTCAAGAAAGTCCGGACCCGCAACACGCACACCTGCTCAACACTCACCTGAGAAAGGAACCAAAGAGATTCGGAGGCCGAGTGACGGGAGGAGGGAGGAGGCAGGGGTCTTAAAGGGGGCGCTGACGTCACGTCCCACCTCCCCCGGGGAGGGGCAGGGACCCCGGCCCAGTCCCCGTCCCCGTCCCCTTCCCGGTCCGCTCCGGCGGGCGCGCCCATCCCAGCTTGGTTCTGGAAGTGAGGCTGCTGCACCTGCCGGGTGCTGAGCTGCGCGCACCCGAGCGGGCGACGTCTGGGCAGCCACTTGCTATCTGAGACCTCGGGAACTCCATTTTCTACTCCGTAAAATAAGCCTGGGTTTTAGTGTAACCTCCTAAGGTACAAATTAAAGAACATTATTTTTCTATTAGTGTTATACCCCGGACCTGTTTAGACATCTGCAGTTGAGCGAGGTATTGATGGTATACCCCCGTAATGCTAGCACTCGGGAGGCTGAGGCAGAAGGACTGTCCTGGTTCCAGGCCAGCGTGGGCTACTACATAGTGAATTCAAGTCCAGGCGGGAATACATAACCAGATTGTGTCTCTGACACCTGCAGTTAGGCCAGGCATGGTGGCACATGACTGTAATCTCAACACTCGGGAGGCTGAGGCAGGAAAATCACAAGTTCGAGCCCAACCTGGGGAATTTGGTAGCTTAGAGAGATTCTGCCTCCAAAATAACATACAAAGACGGATGTAACTCAATGTAAAAGGCCTGGGTTTATTCCTCAGTGTCAAGAACAGGAAAGAAACCTGCAGGTATCTCTACAGGTGTTGCTTCGCATCAGACCCTCCTATCCTGCTCCCTCCGAAAGTGAGCAGGGAGCGGCAGGTCCAGGTCCAGGTTTCTGCAGTCTGCAGAGCTCCCGCGCTGACCTTGTGTTGGTCCAATGAATGGATGTAACGGGCCGCTCGGGGCGGCGGGGGCGAGGGCTCCGCCCCGGAAGGCGGGGGCGGGGGCGGAGTCGGGGTCCCGGTTGCCGGCGGCGCAACGCAAGGGGCAGACGGCGGCTGCCGCGAGACGCGCACCATGGCTCCGGGCCGGTTGCGCTGGCTGCTGAGGCTCCTCGTGGTGGGGCTCGTGCTGGCTCTGCCGGGCACCGCGTCTGGGGAGCAGGCGCCAGGTACATGGGGCGCGGGGGCCGAGGGGGCCGAGGGACCCAGGGCCGGGACGGACCCAAGACCGGTGGAATGGGTGTAGGTTCTAGTGTCCCCGAACGACGAGCCTCCCGCTGAGGGAGGGCGCTGCCCACTCGGGTTCGCTTGCTGGCGGGACTTCACTTTCTCTCTTCGTCCAGTCGGGGTGTGGAGGGCTGCCGCCCCAAATGCCCGTAGTAGCGGAGAAAGTAAGTTTCGGGCAGGATGTTGGGTTTGGTAAGGGGGCACGCCCCCCCCGTCTGGTCCATACCGGGTCTGCTCAAACCCAGTGAGGGAAGAATTGGGGGAGGTCCCCGAGAGTCACGGGGGTCTGTGCCCTCTATACCAGTGGGGTACCCCCTGCCATCCGGTGACTTCAGTGCCCAGCTATGCGGGGAGGAGGGATCGGGGTCGGGCTGGGTGCCCAGGAGTGAGTCACAAGCCTGCGGCGCGGGGGTTGTGGGGACCTGAGCCCCCCCCCCCGCCAAAGTTCTACCCTACGCCACCCCTCCCCGTACCGCCGTGTCTCGGTCAGGCCGTGTGGTCACCTGTGAGGAATGCGAGGAGGGGGGAGGGCGTCGGTGACTCACGTTATTCGAGCCGGCGGACCCTGACCTCAGCCCCCAGAATAGCCGCGCCCCTCCCCCAGTGGCTGACCCGCGGCCCCCTCCCCAGGAACCACCCCCTGCTCTCGCGGCAGCTCCTGGAGCACAGACCTGGACAAGTGCATGGACTGCGCATCGTGCCGGGCACGACCGCACAGTGACTTCTGCAGGGGCTGTAAGTGAGGGACGGGCCGGTAGACCCCAGAGGAAGGGGACAGGTGGGCTGGAGAGGGGAGTGGATAGTTTCAGATCTGGGGAACTGATCAGAAGGAATCGAGAGCAGGTAACGGGTCAGGGTGGGAACCACGGTGGGCTTAGGTTCTATGCAAAGGAGTGAGTCTCCATCTGAGGGGTGGAGATCTGACTTGAATCCCGGAATCCCCAGGTGCTGCGATCCCGCCTACCCCTTTCCAGCTGCTTTGGCCCATCCTTGGGGGCACCCTGGGCCTGACCCTCGTGTTGGTGCTGCTTTCTGGCTTCCTGGTCTGGAGACGGTGCCACAGGAGAGAGAAGTTTACCAGTCAGTGTGCCAGTGCCCCCTCCGCCCTCCCGTCACTCCTGCATACTTTCCCTGCTCTTGACCACCCCATATCTCTCTTGTAGCCCCCATAGAGGAGACCGGTGGAGAAGGCTGTCCAGGTGTGGCATTGATCCAGTGACGAGTGCCACCGCCAGCTGCTGGTCGTTCATTCATTCTTCTGGAGCCAGCCCCTGCCTCCCAGACAGCAGGAGCCAGGCCTCCTCCAGCCACAAGGGGAAGGCAGTTGTGAATCACTCTGAGGCTGGGCCCAGGGTTCAAGGGAAGCTTCCAAGGGGTCTGATTGTCCTGCGTTGGTCCAGGACCAGAAAAGGAGGCTCAGGCCCTCACAGTAAGAAACTGCAGCATTTGCACAATGGGGTCTTCCTGTCCCCTGATGCCCTGGAGGCCAGGCTGACTCAAGGGGCAGACACAACACTAGGCCTCACCCGAGATGGACTGAAATTTCACAGGGGGTGGGGGGGGCGGTCAGCTTGGGGCAATTAGGGACCTGTTCTTAACACTAGAGGGCTGGCCCTCTAAGAGGGCCGGTCCTGAGATAAGAGACCCCCCCACCACCAGGAGGGGGTAAGATATTTATTTGGGGGAGAAAGTTTGGAGGGGAGAATTTATTAATAAAGGAATCTTTTAACTTTAAATGGCTTGGAGTATGGCATGATCTCCAGGCTAACTCCCCAGAGTTGGAAGGAGGGAGTGAGTCAGTCGCCTGCTGCGGGGGTGGGGGTGAGGCTCTGACTCACACATTCTCAATGCCTGCAACCCAGCCTGCCAGGACCTGGCTATCCCTAACCATTTTCCAGGGAAGATCTTGAAAAACCCCAGCATCCAGTACCCCACCCTTCTCAAAGGCCCTGGGTTCCAGACAGGACCTCCCTATGTAGTCTTCAATTGCTAGGCAGTCTTTATTCACCTTTGGCCAAGACACCTCCCTCCCCAAGATTCCACTGAGCTCGGGGTCCTATTAGGGAAAGGTCCTGGTTCCCCAGTTTCATGACGTAAAGGAAGATGAGTGAGGGCCCTGTCCCTTTGTAGAAGTTGCCAGTCTTGTAGCAGGCAAGAAAGTGGGTAAAGTCTCTGCCCACCAGTGCTCAGAGCTCCATTATGTCCCCAGCTGGGGTCACAGCAAAGTGGGGGGTAGGGGTATCCTCTAGCCTCAGCAGCCGGAGGGCCTCTGGGATCAGGCTTCCAGGGTATCGCCAGAGAAGCAACTCTGGGCAGGAGCTCCTGCAAGAGGAAAGGACAGTCAAACGTGGGCTGAACCACCTCCCCCCAGGCACAGAAGTTAGAAGCTAAAAATAGCAGAATGAGCGGGTCTGAGGGAATAAGTATGACCCTCTGGAAGGTTTGGCCAGTGGAGGGCGCCTACCTGAGTGGGGGCAGGGCAGGGGGGAAAGCCATGGGTGGGCTGCAGTAGGGGTGGTCATTATGTAGGCTGAGTCGGGAAAAATGGGTGGCCATGTTCTCCTCGGACAGGAACTGCGTGCGCAAGGGCTCCCTGGAGAGAGGCAGGAAGACAGGCACATATTGAGAGAAGGCTGCTGCAGGGGGACCAGAGGTGACAGCCAGTCGGGAGCCCTCCCTACCCTCAAACTCAATACCCGTCCTCCAGGCGCCGCTTGGTGCTCATGGGGACAGCTCCTCGGAGAGGGGAGCTGGGTAAAAGAGCCAGGTGCGCCCCACCCTCTTGGTTGTTCCCAAGGATCTACCCTCCTGAGCCCGCAGTGACTGCTAGGAGCCCCCGGACCAATCCCAATATAACGCCTAAGCCACTCCTTCTTTGGCCATCCAACACCTTATCTCAGAAGTCTCGACCTTAAAGTGGCTCCCAGCCTCAACCCTTGGCTCAACTCAAGGGCAAGCCCCGCAGCTCGCTTCACTCGGTGTCGTCCAGCAGATCGGCCCTAGGCCCCCAGCCAAAGCTCCCGGGGCCCTCGGTGGAGCTACCTAGTGCCCCAAAACGCACCTGGTGTCCAGGCCTCGACTCACGCCCGAAGTGGCCCGCAGGGCGAGACCTGAGGAGGCCCGCTCCAGGGGTTGCTGCAAGATCATCGGGGCTGGGGTCCCACGGACAGCGGGGAGGGATCCAGGCGGCAGGGGCGGAACCTCAAGGGCGTGGTCCAAACGCAAGGGGTGTGGCCTGGCCTGCACTAGGCGGCGGGGTTCTGCGCAGACGCGGAAGGGGAGCGACACGCGGCTGGAAGGCGGGTCTACGCGGAGTGGGGGTGGGGATCCAGCATAGCAGGACACCTCCACCGCCCCTTCTTAGGATCTGGGGTTTTCGTGACGCGCTCTTTGTTTCCCGAGGAGTGTGGTGGAACTAAACGACCGCCTTCGCTGGATCCACTGGTGCTTTCGAGGTCCTAGGCACTGCCCAAAGCGGCTCTCGGGCACGTCCGGCGACGAGGAAGCTGCGTCACACGGGGAACACTCTGGGACTTGTGGTTCCTGAGATGGAGCGTGTTGCGCCGCTCGCTGCGCCTCTGGGTCAGGTGAGCAGACGTGCGCGTGGTGCTTTCTGGGGTTTGGAGAATAAAGGTGTGCGGAAAGCGATCATTGAGCCTCCTGCGTTGTAAGGATCCATGGAGTAAGCAGGAAGGGAAGAGCATCTGGCCTACGTGAAAATAGGATATAGATGTTAGATGTCAGTCCATTTTTCTGTGCTGAAGTAATAAAGCCACTAAGTATTTCTAGCTTGAATCCAGTGAGCTCACTCTTGTTAGGCAAGGCCTCGATCGAGTTCCTTTTCTTTTTTCTTTTTTTTTTTAAAGATAAGGTCTCACCTTGTAATCTAGGCTGATGTTGAACTCACTATAGAGCCCAGGCTGATCTCCAACTTGGGGGTGGGGGTATCCTCCTGTTTGAGCTTCCCAAGTACTGGGATAACAGGCGTGCGCCTCCTTGCCTGGCTAACCTCCCGCTTAAATTTCGAGACAGGATCATACTCAGTTGCTCAACTTGCCTTGAGCTGTGATCCTCTGCCTCCGCCTCTTCAGTAGCTACTTTGTTAAAAAGAAAATTTAAGCCAGGCATGGCGCATGCGTGTAATTCCACTATCTGGGAGTCTGAGACAGGAAGATTGCCTAGAGTTCGAGGCTAGCCTGAACTATGTAGCAAGACCCTGTCTTAAATAAATAAATTAAATTCAATGTAAAGGAAAATTGACACAATTCTAAAGGAACCTTATTTTTTAAATTGGTATTATTGTTACATTTTATATACATGTTGCGAACACAATCAACATTGAGAATTTGTACCAGTACATGACATGACTTCTCATTTATTCCCATTTCCCTGCCCCCAAACCCCCACCCTTATAGACATAAACTTTTTAAACTTTTGTTTGATGATCAAATTTTTTATTTCTTGGCCCGGGGATTTAGCTCAGTGGTTCCGGCGCCTGTCTTGCAAGTGCAAGGGCCCAAGTTCGATCTCCGGGTAACCACGTACAATACTGGGCGTGGAGACTCATGCCCAGCAGCAATCAATACCACATACCACAGTGCCAGGCATGGTGGTTCACGCCTGTAATCCCAGCACTCGGGAGGCAGAGGCAGAAGGGTTGCTGTGATGTGAGTTTGAGGCTGCGCTCAGGGCCAGCCTGAACTACAAAGCGAGACCCTGTCTCAAAAAAAAAAAAAGAGTGGGCCGGGGATTTGGCTCAGTGGTTCTGGCGTCTATCTTGCAAGCACAAGTACTGGGTTCAATCCCCGGTTAACCACATACAATATGGGAGTGGAAACTCACACCCAGCAGCAACCAGTACCACATACCACAGTGCCGGGCATGGTGGCTAATGCCTGTAATCCCAGCACTCAGGAGGCAGAGGCAGGAGGATTGTGATGTGAGTTTGAGGCTGAGCTCAGGGCCAGCCTGAACTACAAAGTGAGACCCTGTCTCAAAAACAAACAAACAAAAAAATTTATTTCCCATATTTACTTACCTCTACCTCCCTTTTCCCTTTGAATATTTTTTTACTATTTCACAATGCTTATCATACATTTTAGAACTCATTTACATCTTCAGTCCCATATACCAGAGAAAAGATAATGATATTTACATGTCTGTGTCCTGTTTATTACAGTTATGAGTATGTCCTTAAGGTTCAGTTTTGAGTATAAAAGACTCCAATTTATCAATCTTTATGGCAGAGTAATACTCCATTTTATTTTTTTAAAAACACATCTTCTTTACCTGCTCTCCACTTGATGAGCATTTGGGTTGTTTTGACAAATTGAGCTGCTATAAACATGAGTGTACATATGTTGCTATGATACGAATCTTTTAATTCTTTCATATATATACTAGCCAGGGAATAGCAGGGTCAAATGGTACCTCTAATCCTAATTTTTTGAGGAATCTCCACCCTGATCTCCGCGGTGGTTGCACCAGTCTACATTCCCACCAACAGTGGAGAAGGGAGCAAACTTTTTTTTTTCAATATCGGGTAGTGAATCCAAGAACTTCACATAGAGCTTCATTCCCAGCCATTTTTATTTCACATTTGGAGACAGGATCTCCCCAAGTCTCTAAATTCTGAGGTCAGGCTTGGGTTTGTAATCCTTGTTCCTCAGCCTCCCAGAGTGCTAGGATTTCAAACATGTTCCTCCATGCCCTGTAGAGCCACGTTTTAAACATGACAGCCCTATACAAGACTCTTTGTACAAGCTTTGTACATTAGCTTGTCCACTAGCTCATTTAATTGTGACAGGGTTTCCTATGGATGCCATGTGACTTGAAGACACTGGGAGAAGACGGTTAGTGCTTGCTTTGCACTTCATAGACATTACACCCCAACTCTCCTTTCCTTACTCCTTCTTAAAGTCACTTTGGGGCTGCATGGACAAGCGCTTATGTATTGAACACCAAAGAGAGGGCTGAGAAGTTTAGACATGAGAAGCCAGACTGTGACGTGGTAGGCAGGAAGGAGTCTGTGGAAGGAGATTTTATCTAGGTTCTCCCTACAGGCTGAGGTGTTTCAGGCCCTACATCGGTTGCACATGACCATCTTTTCCCAAAGCGTCTCACCCTGTGGGAAGTTCCTGGCAGCTGGCAACAACTATGGGCAGATTGCCATCTTCAGGTACCCTTGACTACTGCTCTCCACCATCTTGAGCCCCAGCACTTGGCCTTGGGTCTGATGCCCCCTGATTCTGACCCCTGGGTCCCCCTTGCCTCTACCTTTCAGCTTGTCTGCTGCTTTGAGTTCAGAGGCAAAAGAGGAAAGCAAGAAGCCTGTGGTAACCTTCCAAGGTGGGGATAGCTCTTGAGTATGGTTGGGGGGACTCCAGGGTGGAAGAGGTGGCAGAGTGGGCTTACTCAGGTTCCGCATCTCCCTTTAGCCCATGATGGCCCTGTCTACAGCATGGTCTCCACTGATCGACATCTGCTCAGTGCTGGGGATGGGGAGGTGAAGGCCTGGCTTTGGGCAGAAATCCTCAAAAAGGTAAAGAATCTGGAGTCTGGGGAAGGGCTGGGCTGCCCCAACCAGAAAGAGTCTTTGTGGTCACCCAGTATTTTCCCTTGTGAAGGGCTGTAAGGAAATGTGGCGTCGTCAGCCCCCGTACAGGTGAGCCAGGACCAACCATGTGAGGGAAAGCCTTGTTGGGTGAGGGCGTTGCCTCACTGACACTGATCTGCCCTTCCTCCCGCAGGACCAGCCTGGAAGTACCTGAGATCAATTCCTTGCTCCTGGTTCCCAAGGTCTAAGCTGTTTGTGACAGTGCTTGGCCCAAACCTTGACCCCCTCACTAACTCCCTGTCCAGATTGGACCTGACTTCCAGCCCCACCCTGCCTCCTGCAGGAGAACGCACTCATCCTGGCTGGGGGAGACTGTCAGCTGCACACTATGGACCTGGAAACTGGAACCTTCACTGTGAGCAGAGCTGGGGCAGATCTGAGCCCGGGGAGGCACTCTTCCTGGGTCTCTTCCTCATCCCACCCCTCTCCCTCCAGCGGGCACTCCGAGGCCACACAGACTACGTCCATTGCCTGGCACTTCGAGAGCGGACTCCTGAGGTGCTATCAGGCGGCGAAGACGGTGCTGTGCGGCTTTGGGGTAAGGGGGTGGCTGGCTGGAGGGCAGGATAGTCGGAGGGCAGTGGGGTCAGAAAAGCTGATAGGGACCCTCATGGCTCCCCACAGACCTCCGCACAGCCAAGGAGGCGCAGACAATCGAGGTTTATAAGCACGAGGTAAGGGGATGACCCGCACACACTGTCTCTTCCCCACCCTGCCTCTGCCTTCACCTGTCTCCCTCCTTCCCAGGAATGCTCCAGGCCGCACAATGGGCGCTGGATTGGATGCTTGGCAACTGACTCAGACTGGATGGTGAGCTGGCAGAGTGCATGGGGGCCGCAGGGCAGGGCATCGTCTCCAGCCCCTGTAGGCTGAGAGCTAAGAGCTCGCAGTAGCGGGAAACCCTGCACCTTTCTGCCCAGGTCTGTGGAGGGGGCCCAGCCCTCACCCTCTGGCACCTTCGGTCCTCTACACCCACCACCATCTTTCCCATGCGGGCACCACAGAAACATGTCACCTTCTACCAGGACTTGGTGAGGCCCTCTGTCTTGTGTCTGCCACCCCTCTCCCAGGTCCCATCTCCAGCCCTGAGCCTGTCCCTGTCCTCTAGATCCTGTCAGCTGGCCAGGGTCACTGTATCAACCACTGGCAGATGAGTGGGGAACTCAAGGCCCAGGTGCCTGGCTCCTCCCCAGGGCTGCTCAGCCTCAGCCTCAACCAGCAGCCAGCAGCCCCCGAGTGCAAGGTAGGTGAGGGTAGGCGCTCTGGGACCCCAGGGCGTGTGGGGAGAGTGGGTAGTCAGTCTTGCGTCTTCTGCCTCAGGTCCTGACTGCTGCGGGCAACAGCTGCCGGGTGGATGTCTTCACCAACCTGGGCTACCGAGCCTTCTCCTTGGCCTTCTGATTCCTGACCAGCCCCTCCCAGGGCTTTACTGTTTTTTATTTTTTTACAATAAAGTTTGAAGCTTTTCTTTGTTTTTTTTCCAAGAATGGAGGCCAGAAGTCTATGTAATGATTTATATATTACTCTGTCCAATCCCGATACATAAATACCTGCCCCCTCTCCTGCCCTGCAGCAGGCAAGAGCAGGTGGCCTACTGCTTACAGAAGACAGACTTACACAAATGCGAAGAATAGCTCCGCCCTGCCACCAACCTGGTCCCCTGGCCCCAAAGCTGGCCCCAGTCCGGGAAGAGCCCCTGGTCCACCTTTTGGGGTAAGGGCCAGAAGGGCACTGTTCCTGCGTGGAAATTGAGGAGCTTACAGCGCCATGAGCCATTAGAGGAAATAAATGCCACCGTGGGGAAGGGTGTCCCTTGGCTGGCTGTCAGGTCCTTCGGAAGAGGTTACTGAGGAAGCCCCCTGCTGGCCCGGGGCCCAGGCGCAGGGAGAAGCGTGTGGAGGCGCGGCGTGGGCCCGACGCTGCTGCTGCGCTCAGCTCCTTTTGTCTTTGCGACTGCAGCTGCTGCCCGATCACCACCTGCATGTCGTCCTGCGGGAGGCGGGGTTAAGGATGTGTCACGGTCCGGCCCCCTTGACCCCGCCCCTGTAGCTGCCTGGCCCCACCCCTCACCTGCCAGGCCTCCAGTTCCTGTGTTAGCGCCACCTTCTGGCGGATGGTGCGGAGCAGCTCTCGGGACAAGGATTCGCGCTCCAGAGAGACGCGGTTGAGCTCCAGGGATAGTTCCAGGGCCCTGTGGAAGGGAAGAGGTTGAGGACACTGAGGGCCCCTGGACCTCGGTGGGACGGGCTTGCTTAAACTGAGGCCAAAAATGTTGGACCAGGTCGGGATGGGAATAATTACAACCTATATCCCAGAAGGGAAAGCAAGAAAGCATCTGGGCCCTGTCGCTCCGCTAGGGAGGTGGAAGAAGATGGCAGAAGCTCACTTGTTCACGGCTTCGTCGCGGTCCGAGAGCGCGCTGCTCAGGGCTTCCTCGGGGTCTTCCTGTTCACGCAGTTCCTTCTGCCTTTGCAGCTCCTCCCGCAGGGTCTGCAGCTCTGCCTGCTGCAGCGCAACCTGCAGGGGGTGGGGGTAGCAGGCAGGTGGCCCCGGACCTTCTATGTGGTCCTGGCTCTAGTCTGCCTGGCTCTGCTCCCTCCCCGGCCTGCTCCACAAACACTCTAGGCAACGGTGTTCTGGAGACATCCTCAGCCACCTGCCGAAGCAGGGTGGGAGGGGCTAACCAGAGTGGTGGTGAAATGTTGCAGAAGGGTTTACGGTGCATTGTTGGGAGTGGAGTGAGAGTGTGGATGGTTCAGTCTAATAAGTTCCTGGAGGTGTATCTCCCCTCCTCCACACGTAACACACACACACACACACACACAAAATTAAATTGCTAAATTTCCCAAGCTGGGCTTGAACTCCTGATCCTCCTGCCTCACTCAGCCTTTCTGAGGGCTGGGATTACATGCATGCAACAGCCAGGCTAGTTCTTGAAGTATGACTGTTAGATTTGTTGAGATGGTAGAAAATCCAGGTGCAGGAACGGGGCCAGAGTACCAAAGCTGAGAAGCGGAGATGGGAAAGAGAATAGACTGCTGTTGGGCTCAGCACTCGGCGCCTCCCCTACCTCATCCTGCAGTCTGGCCACTTCCGCCTCTTTCTCCTCCAGGATCTCCGCTGGGCTTAGGGGTGCGCGTTTCTTGGGGGGCTCCAAGTTATCCACCTGGGGTGAAGGCTGGAGGATAGAAGGCTCTTGGGTCTCTGGGGACAGGGTGGTCTGTGGACCAAAGGATCGGTCAGTGCTGTATGGATTCTCATGGGAAGAGGAAGAGGAGTGGAGTTCTGCGCGGCCTGTTGATGGCGCTGGTGGGGGGCCGTAGCAGGAAGCTCACCTGAGTGTCTCCGCCCGCTATGGCAGCCTGCCCCTGGTCTGGGTCACCGTCTAGGCTATGGGCGAGCTCCGACTGCAGTGAGGCACTTGACACATTGGCGTCTTGGAGGCGCGACTCCTCCTCCAGCTCTGAGACTCGACGCTGCAGCCTCCGCAGCGCGCTCAGAGCCTCACCAGCCTCGAAGCGCGCTCTTTCCAGCTGCAGGGTCGAGCCAAGGCACAGAAGTTCGGCCAGGCCCAGCCCGGCCCGGCAGGCAGGCGCCTGCTCCCTGTGATGGCCCCACCAAGGCACAGGACTCCAGTACCCAGCTCCCACGCACGCCTGGATTGCCTTGGGCAGAGCACTTCCTCTGGGCTTTATAGTTTCTTATAAAGCACGATGCACCAGGCATCACCTGCTTCCAGCCACACCCCATCAAAGTCACCTCACACAAGGTGCTTTCCTTCTCTTGTGTTGGACTCTGTGTTTATTAATCCTTTCTTCTAAGCCTCATAGCCTCACCACAGCCACTACCATCCCATCTCACAGATGGGAAACTGAGGCGGGGCACCCCACAATTGTAAGAAGAGACACTGCAATAAAAGGCCAGGCAATCTGACCTCAGAGTGCAAATTGATCTCAAACATTAGAACTTGCTTCCTTTTCGTTCCCTTTCTCCATCTCCACCCCTCACACATACATGGCCCAAGCCAGGCATTTCTAGTCTGAACTCCAGCCTTAACCACGTTCCTGGGCTCTCAGCAGCCAGGCCCCAATTCATTCCAAGAGTCCACTGCCTCCCAGCAGCCTTCTGTGACTCCCATTTGCCCCGAGGCTAATGCTTATGCTCTTCAGGCATAGCCGCCAGGCTCCCAGTGATCCAGCTCTGGCCATACTTCCCAGAATCCCCAAGGCCCTTGCCAAGGCCCCTGCTGAGTGTCACCCCCTCCAGCCCTCAGTCACCTCCAGGCTGTGCTCCCTCCTCTCCCTCCTTAACAGCAGCAGCTCCTCGTGGGTGGTCTGCAGCCTGCCCTGGCCCTTGTCCACCTCCTCATGCAGGCCTCGGATCTGGGCCTCCAGGTCGTGCCGGCGGCTCTGCAGCATCTGGTTCTGGAGCAAGGCCACAGAGTGGGGGCCAGTCCCAGATGCCCCTCGCCATCCCACCTCAGACCATTTCAGCCCCAAATCTGTTCTATAAGGCTTACCTCCCCCTGCAGACTCTCCAGCTGTGTCCTCAGCTCCACTCCAGCCAGGGCCTGCGCCTGACACTGGGCCCGAAGTGCATCCAGTTCTCTCTGAAGCTCCTGCTCAGTCTGAGAGGCCTGGGTAGAGGAGATGCAGAGTGGAATCCCCAGCGACCTCCAGCCTTAACAACCAACCAAGGCACCTACCCCACTAGGAACCCAAGTGCTGGTGGCCCCTTCCTTGCCTGGGGCCAGGGCCACCCACCTGGGCCAGCTGCTGGCTGAGCCGGACGTTCTGCTCACTGAGCTCACCCAGCGCTCGAGTGCGCTCTCGCCCACTGTCCTGTTGCTCTGAGCGCTGCTCCCCCAGCTGGGCCTGCAGCGCTGCCACGTCACCCTCCAGCTCCACGGCCCTGGCCTCCCACTCTGCGCCTCGAGCTGCCAGGCCCCGGCGGAGCTCATGGTTCTCCTGCTTCAGTCGCTGTGGGGATCAGACAGAGTCAGAGACGGGCGACATGAAGCCGGAGCAGACCCAGAGTGACACAGGACACAAAAGGGACCCAGCAGGACAGAGGGACACAGACCCAAAGAGAGCACTGAGGGAGGGCAGTGGGACAGACAGGAGAGCAGGAGAGGAGGGCAGAGAGTGGAAGAGGGAGAACCAAAGCATCAGAGAGAAGGTGACAGGCGGGCGGTGGAGAGGAGGTTCTCAGTGGGCAGCGAGCACGGCCTCCCTGACATCCACTCACCTCAGGCTGCTGCCTGCGCTGCTGGACCCGAGGCCTCAAGCGCCGTTTCTGGCGCCTGAGCCTGGCAGAGTTTAAGCCACGGCCCATGGCCTCACTCTCACGCCGGTGGTGTCCTAGGGGATCTGCAGGCTGAGCCTCTGCCCAGCCCCTCTCCCAGTTCCCTCTAATTAGCCCTGGCCAGCCCTACCACAGCCCCACCTCCCTGCCCTTCCCGGAACCTGTCTGACCAGTAGGGGGACGCATGCTTAGCATACTCAGGTGCCCATCTTAAGGAGGAAGCCAAGTCAAGGGATCACTCTTTCAGGTCCTCAACACAGGAAGGGCCCAAGGCAGGTGAAATAACCACACAGTTGCTACAATGACAGTAGTGTATTAGGTAATCCTGCCAAGTGCTCCATCTGCAGTATTTCACTTGCTCCACTAGGGGGAGAATCACTAACACTGTCAGATGAGAACACAGACTCAGAGGTTTCCTGCCTTCCAGGCCCCCAGACTGTCTAACAGGGCTTTGGAATTAAGCTGGCAAGTTTGAAATCTGATTTCTCCGGCTGATACTCATTTCTGTGTGGCCTGGGAAAGTCCATTTATTATCTCCAAGTGCCATCCTCCCTCCTTCCAATACTTTCTAAGCTTCTTCTCTTCCCAGGTCTATCACAGTTAAACAAGACCACGTAGCTCACTGCCTCAGCATCTCAGATCTAGAGGGTCACAGGTAAATTACATGCTTGAACCCAGTAATTTCAGAGAGACACTGAGGGATGTGAAGAAACCTGGGAGATGATAAGGGAGGAGGCATCCTCTATAGAGGAGTTGATGTTGGGATTGACTCCTGCAGGGCAAGAAGTAGATAACCAGGAAGAGGGCTGCCTTAAGGAAGAGCCATACAAGGGCCCTGTGGGCACAAGTTTGAGTCAGCTTGGGGACTTTTAGGCTGCAGTAAGGAGGGTAACGAGTTTCAGTTTCATCCTAAGTGTGATAGGGAGCAGTGGGGGAGATTCTGGCCAGGAACAAAAATGATTTGATGATCCTGGCTGCTCCATGGAAACAGACCCCAGAAGGCAGGAGGAAATCAGGCGTGGGGAGGGGGCCGGCCCCACGATGGAGGCCACAGAGGCCACCGGAAGCAGGTGATTTGGATTCAACAGCGTATAGAGGATTCAATGAGGGGAGGGTGCCTCTGTGCATGGTAGGGCATCAGGGCCACTGTGGTGAGATGCCCACTGTGGTGGTTTGGAGGGGAGGGCACAGGTCAGTTTGTTATCCCAATCTGCTCAGAGCAGAGACTGGGGCTACAGTGTGGCAGGTACCTCAGTTTGTTTAGGGGCCCAGAGGTGAGCTCCAGCCTGGGAGTGGGCTGAGCACTGCCTGGAGATGATGTTGGGATTGAGTAGGAAGAACCCTTCCTACTCTGCAAGGTTGAGCAAGAATGAACTGCAGTGATGCATGGAGAACACTCAGCCAGGTGCAGGAGGGAGTGACTCTCAGGACCTGTTGGGTGGGGTCCAGCCACGCCATGGAGAAGCCAGGCCACAGGTCCAGAGAGGGGCAGCACCTCGCCCACGGTCACACAGTTAAGCAGAGGTCTCAACCTAGACCTGCACTTGTCCTTAGCTTTTTTTAAATTTCAGTGCTGGGATTCAAATTCAAAGCCTTGCACATACTAGACAAGCACTCTACCACTGAGCTACAGCCAGCCCAAGATTCTTGTTCCTAAGCACCAGGCCACACTGCCAGGGACATCCACTGCCCACCCGCCTGCCAGTGCTCCTCTCTCTCCGTGTTCTTCCCTTCCCTGGTCACCCCAGCTCTCCTGCCCTCCACCAGGCCCCAGTGGCCGGCTCACTTCCTCATGCTCAGTGTGCTGGGAGCTCAGAGTCTCAAGCTGCCGGCGAAGCTCCTCGTTGCGCTCCAGAAGCATCTTGCCGAGTTCCGCCGCCAGCAGCAAGTCTTTCTCCTTCTGCTGTAGCTGCAGGGCCAAGTCGTCTGGCTCCTCAGGCCCCGGGCCCACTCCCAGGAATGAATCCCTCCGTTCCAGGACAAAAGGGAAGAAGCCCTCGTCGCCGCTGGGGGAGGTGACCCCTGACAGTGGTCCCTTGGGGAAGCTCAGCCCTTCCGGGGAACTCATGGCACCTGCACATCTGTGAAAACAGGATGTTATGGGCTCAAATCCTCCTCCCGCTGGCCCCCCACGGTCATCCGAGTCCTGCAGCCAGGGCTTCTGCGGAACAGGAGGGGTTAATGATCTGTGTTTTGGCCACCCAACTCCGTTAATGTCCCCAGGGTAGACCGAGGCAGGGAGCAGGAGGAAATGAGATACCTTGCCTTCTACTTCTGTCCCAGAACGCTCTGGCCCAGGACTCGGGGACCACAAGCCACCCCTCACAGTCCCTGTCCCCCTCCAGGGCTCAACTCTTTGGCTCCCAGCCCTTCACCATCTTACCTCGATTGTTAGAACCCAGGGATAAGTCCAGCTCCTCCTCCCAAGAATGTGGGGTGCTGCCCCTTGAGAACTTAGGTGCCCTAACCCCCTTGTCCCTAAGAATACAGCTTCTTCTCTCCCAGAATCCCAGAGCCCCAGGGTAGACCCTGACCTTTCTCCTCTTCCTTTCCCAGGGCTTTTGAATTCCAAACTTGAAGTTCCCACCTCTCCTGTCCATTCCTCCTGGATTCCCAGCACATCCCATCTTTTCCAAGACCCAGACATCCCTGACCTTGCCGTCAGGACTCAGGAGGAGGCACCTGAAGACCCTTGCTTCCCAGGGCCCTGGCAGCAGGCCCAGGCAGGGCGAGGTAACAGGTTGTGCCGGCTGGCACAGCGCAGCCACCACTGTGAGTTTCTGTTTACTTCCCGGCTCGCCCCTGGGACAGGAGCCTGAGTCCCCAGGGCCGCGCAGGGTCTCCGGTGCGGGGGACACTGGGCTCCAGAGGAAGGACCCAGGGTTCCAGAGGAAGGCCTCCCCACACCCACACACTTTGGCGCCCCCTAGTCCCAGTCCCTGACACACAAGGGCAGGCACACCTGTCTGGCCCCTTCCTCGAAGCTGCTGTAGCCCAGCGACCCCAGAGCCAGATGTGTCATGGTGGTCCCAGCTGCCGCCCCTGAGCCGCACCAGGCAGTCTTCTCGAATCCGGGAGGCCTAAGCCCACCACCACCTTCCTTCCTGTCCGTGCCCAGCTGGCGCACAGTGCCAGGCATCTGGCCAAGTCCCAGCTAACCCTCAGCCTCCCCGCCAACAGTCCTGCCCAAAGCTAGAGGGCCCCGCCTTCGGCGCCCCCAGACTCTCACCCGCCGGCGGCGGCTGTCTCTGAAGTCCCCACGATCCCTAGTCCCCTCTTCCGGAGGCGGTGCCAGGTGTTCAGGACGCACAGGTGAGGGGGCGGTGCCGCGGGAGGGGCCGGGGCGCCTCCTGGTGGCTTGAAAAGCCAGGCAGGGTCAAAGGAAAATCGCCTCCACTTTCTCAGAGGCTCTAATCCTTCTTGCTACTGCTGCTGTTGGAATGACTGCATTAATTGAGCACCTACTGTGTGCTTAGATCAACATCAGCTCTTCTCCTTTCCCCCCAAGGCTGCCCTGTGTGTGTGTGTGTGTGTGTGTGTGTGTGTGTGTGTGTGTAGAAACTGAATCCAGGGCTTTCACATTGAGATACATTTGTTTGTGATTCATACTGAATACATATATTCTATTCACATATGTATATATATTGCATTTTATGGCATTTTACTTTGCCTTTTCTTCTCCTTTCTCCTCTCCCTCTATCTAAAAATCCCTTCCTCATCTGCAAAGGCCCACCTCTCGGTGTTGTGTCATCTTTATTTTGCTCTTTACATTATGTATAATTTGGGTTTCTCATATAAGAGAAATCATGCAATATTTAACTTTCTGGTTTACTTCACCTGTTTATCTTATTTAACTTTATTTTATTTTACAATTTTTTGAGACAATGTCTTGTTATATAGGTCATTCAAACTGGCCTTGAACTCACAAAGTAGCCCTAGGCTGGCTTCTAACTTCCACTGAGCCTCCTGCCTCAGCCTCTCAAGCGCTGGGATGACAGGCTTGTGCCATCATCCTTGCCTTGGGATAGGAAGTTATTAACAATGAAAACAACAAGCTACCTGACATGTTGTGCCCTCTGCCAAATCTGTTCTTTTATAGGCATCATTTATTTACTTTCATGACACTGCACTGAAGTAGGATAACAAATGCTCCGTTTCACACATGAGCAAGCTGAGGCTCAGCAAGGTCACCTACCTCGCTTGTGGTGTTCTCCACAGCAGAAATATGAGCTTAGTGCCATGGTCTTTACCGATCGTCGTGCTGCAGAGATTTACACTGAAGCCCAGACAGTTAAAGTGACTTGTCTGTCGACACAGGCAAAGATGTGTGGGTCGAAACTCGGTCCTCCTGGTTGCTGCCCTGTGGAAAGCTGGCCACATGCTCCAGCTGGGGCTGAGCTCCTTGGTATGGGGGTGAGGATCCAGGGCGGAAGACTAGGAACCAGCCCCCAATAGTCTTGAAGCTACTCAAGACTGCTGACTCTTGGGCTTCAGACAGTTAGGGACTCCTGGTGTGGGGCAGACACTTGGAGGAGGAGGAGGCAGTGTGTGGCTAAATAGATAAAAGGAGGCTCCCTGGGGTGAAGAAAAGCCCTGACTTGTAGGCGCTAATTTCTGTGGTGAAAAATACTCCCTCCTGGCCGACTTCTAACCACTGCCAGAGCATAGTCAGGTTTATTTAATTTAATTATTTATCTTTTGTGCTGGGGCTCAGACTCAGGGCCTGGCACACACTAGGCAAGCAGTCTACTGCGGAGCTACATCCACAGCCCTATTTTAAAATTTTATTTGAGATAAGATCTCGCTGAATTGCCCAAGCTGTCCTCAAACTTGTGATCTTGTGCTTAGGCTTTCAGAGTAGCTAGGCTTACAGGAGTTCTCTGCTCCTGGCTAGCTAGCTTGCTTCTCCTTTTTTAAAAAGTCTTTTGCAGATTTAGGACATCAAAACCAGGGCCTTAATGAGAATAAGCTCATGTCATGTACTGGTACAAATTTTCCATATTGAGGGCCGGGGAGTTAGCTCAGTGGTTCCGGCGCCTGTCTTGCAAGCGCAAGGACCCGGGTTCGATCCCCGGTAACCACATAACAATACTGGGTGTGGAGACTCACTCCAGCAGCAAACAGTACCACATACCACAGTGCCGGGCGTGGTGGCTCACGCCTGTAATCCCAGCACTTGGGAGGCAGAGGTAGGAGGATTGCTGTGATGTGAGTTGGAGGCTGAGCTCAGGGCCAGCCTAAACCACAAAGCGAGACCCTGTCTCAAAAAGCCTTTAAAAAATTTTTTTTCCATATTGAGAGTGATCATGGTGTGGACATAAAATGAATTAATAAAGAATTCAGTTAAAAAAGGAAAAGAAAATTACTTTCAATCTAGAATTTTTTTTTAATTTTTTAATTTTTTTTTCTTTTTGTCTTTTGAGACAGGGTCTCGCTCCATAGTTCACATTAGTCTGAAACTCAGCAATCCTCCTGCCTCTGCCTCTCAAGTGCTGGGATTACAGGCATGAGCCACCACACCCTATGCCCAGCATTGAAGTATGTGGTACTGGGGATCAAACTTGAGACCTTGCATTTGCAAGGCAGACACCAGAACCAGCCCTAGAATTATATATTTAGCAATTAGGGTCTTTGAAAAATAAAGCAAAATAAAGAAATTTAGAAAAAGAAAAAAACAAGCCAGGTCCTCGCACACATTAAGCAAGTGCTCTACCACAGCTACATTCCTGGCCCCATAATTAGCTTTTGCTAAGCAGTATCCGTTAGGTCGCACACCTCTGGTCTCTGGCTGGAGTCAGGGCCCCTGACTTTTAGGGAGCTGACAGCCTAGTTATCAGGACTTAGAAAAACAGGAAGAGGTGGGAGCTGGGACTTCTGGCTTGTGGAAAAGAGCTGCAGGGACTACTTCAGAGGCTGAGACTTGGGTCCTGGGGCGAGGACAAGGCTTCCTGGCAGCAGAAAGTAGAAGATACCAAGGCTTTGGAAGGGGAGCTGGAGACTGTCAGAGCTACATTGCCCAGAGAGGGTGAAGGCTCTTCAGCTTCCGCTGCTACCTGACTCCTTGGCATACGTTCATAAGTTTAGAGTGTCCTTCAACTGCCAGAGTCATCCAGACCTTACCACACCATGCTCAGCACATTTGCCCTGACCGTGCCCCACCCAGCAGCCTCTTCTCCCAAGAGGCTCACAATCTTCCTAGCAAGTGGGAAAAGGTATAAATCTGTGAGCCAGGAATTAACCCTATAAAACAATAAAGCAGAGGAACTTGGATCATGGGTGCTAGCATTATGTGGCTTCCATCCAAATACCAGTTTGGCCCCATATAGATAAGTGTGCTTGTGTTGTTCAGCTAATTAATCTCTTCAGCCCTCAGTTTGCTCATCTGTAAAATGGGAATGATAACATTTCTTAGCTTCTAGGAGTATAAAGATTAATGAGGGTGAAGTATCACACTTGGTCCTGGCTGGTGATTTTTCCCAGGGTCACAGAAGTGACTCAACCACACATTACACTGTTTTTATCCCCTGGGCATCGCTATGAGGCCACATCATTTATAAGTGAGGAAACCAGCTCAGAGAGGCAAAGGCTTTGTCTGTGGGCACAGGCCAATCTTCCATCCCAGCTGGCCTGGCTCCCAGCCCCAAGCTTCTCTGAGACCAGGAGTCTGGGCCTCTAGCCTTCCTGCTGGATCTAAGTTCTGGCCACCCTAAGAAAGTTTAAGAAAACGGGGCTGAGGAGTTAGCTCAGTGGTTCTGGCGCCTGTCTTGCAAGCGCAAGGACCTGGGTTCAATCCCTGGTAATCACATACCATACTGGGCATGGAGACTCACGCCCAGCAGCAACCAGTATCACCTACTACAGTGCCGGGCGTGGTGGCTCACACCTGTCATGCCAGCACTCGGGAGGCAGAGGCAGGAGGATTGCTGTGATGTGAGTTTGAGGCTGAACTCAGGGCCAGCCTGAACCATAATAAAAAATGAGACCCTGTCTCAAAAAACCTGAAAAAAAAGAAAGTTCAAGAAAGCCCGGAAGAGGGTGGTATGGGTCCAGAGAAGGAGGGAGAGCAACCACCCAATTTAGAGGCTTGAGACAGCTGATGTTCGTTTGTTTGTTTGTTGTACTAGGTAGGGATGAAACGCAGGCATCATGCATACTAGGCAAGTGCTCCACCACCGAGCTGCACGACAGTCTGTCTTTCTGTCCTTCTCCGTCCCTGTGTGTCTCTGTCTCTCTCTCTCATGTTGGCTAGGTTCTGCTGGGCGGTGCTCACTGCTGGGGTTTCACAAACTGCAGATAAATGGTAGCAGGGGCTGAAGTCAACGGAAGGCTTCTCCCCACTGCTCCTGGTGCCTGAGCTGGCCGGGTCAGCACAGGGTGTGGAGAGGACTCAGTGCCACCTCTGCGGGGCAGGACAAAGGATTTGTGGTCACTTGTGTCCACCACAGAGTCTAGGTGCTTCCATTTTATTCAACATCACCAAACTGGCTTCCCAAGAGCACGTTTTCATTTGTTCCCTATAAATAAGGAGTCCGACTCCATTTTTGATGTCTGGCTCAGCTGCTTTAAAGATCTATTTATCCCTCTTCCCCTTTGTCCACATCTGGACAAGCTAGGTCTCTCTGTTCTCTCTCTCTCTCTCTCTCTCTTTCTCTCTCTCAATTTAAATCTGAAAAACCCTGACGCAGGCCTCTTTAGGGCAACCTTCACCCTAGCCTCATCCCTCACCACAATGAAGGCCCTTTATCATTTTATTTTGGCCATTTCCTCTCTACTTTATTTTGTGGTTCTGAGGATTCAACCTAGAGTCTTCACTACTTCTGCACACATACACACACACCCCTGCCCCGCATACTTCTTAAACCTTTTTTTTTTTTTTTTTTTTTTTTTGAGACAGGGTCTCGCTTTGTAGTTCAGGCTGGCCCTAGGCTCAGCCTCAAACTCACATCACAGCAATCCTCCTGCCTCTGCCTCCCTAGTGCTGGGATTACAGGCATGAGCCACCACGCCCAGCACTGTGGTATGTGGTACTGATTGCTGCTGGGTGTGAGTCTCCATGCCCAGTATTGTATGCAGTTTCCAGGGATTGAACCCGGGCCCCTGTGCTTGCAAGGCAGGCGCCAGAACCACTGAGCCAAATCCCTGGCCCTATTTCTTAAATTTTAGAGACAAGGTCTCACTATGTAGATGAGGCTGGACTTGAACTCACTGGGTAGCCCAGGCCAGCCTGAAATTTGTGGCAATCCTCCTGCCTGTGCATCCTGAGTGCTGGGATTATAAACCTGCAACTCTGTATCTGGGTTCCTATTATTTATTTATTTGTGTGTGTGTGTGTGTGTGTGTGTGTGTGTGTGTGTGTGTGTGTGTGTGAGAGAGATATCAGTGACTGAACTCAGGACCTGTACTTCCAGCAAGCACAGTGCCACTCAGCAACATCCCCAGCCTTTTTATTCTCTATTTTGAACCAGGTTCTCACTAAATAGCCCAGACTGGGTTTGAACTTGTGATCCTCCTGCCTCAGTTTTCCATAGAATTAGAATTACAGGTATATACCACCGTGGCCAGCTTCTCATGCCATTGACAGTGGGGAAACCTGCCCTACTCCCTCTAAAAAGCCTCATCGTTAAATAATGAAACACTTCCTACATTTTTTTTTGAGGGGGGATACAGGGTCTTTTAGTATAGCCCAGGCTGGCTTCTAACTCACTGTGACCCACCGGCTTTACTCTCCTGAGGGTTAGGATTACAAGTGTATGACGGGCTCTGGATTTTGTTCTCTTTTGTTTTGTTTGAGACAGCGTCTCGCTATGTACTTCAGGCTGGCCCGAACTCTGTGTATCCCAGACTGGCCTCAAACCCACGGTGATCTTACTGCCTCAGCCTCTTGAGTGCTGGGATTGATTACAGGTGTGTGCCACCACGCCCAGCATCACAACCCTTGTAGTGAAGCTCTAACACTCAGTGTCTGAGAATGTGACTGTATTTAGACATGGGGGTTACAAAAGGGTGATTAGATTCAAGGGGCCAGTGTCCTTGGGGCACCTGTGCCCAGGACAACCTTGTGAAGAAACGGCAAGTGGTAGCCCTCCACGCGCCCAGGAGAGAGACCGGAGAGGAAGCAGACCCTGCCAGCCTCTGACAGGGACTGTGGCTTCCAGAACTGCGGGAAAACAAGTATTTGCGTAAGCCACCTGGTCTGTGGCATCTCCTCAGAAACCCTGTCTGAGAAATACAGGACATCAGTGCTGTAATTCACATCTGCAGCTTGCTGGTCCTGTTCACGACTGTCTAAAACGCGGGTGAGGACGGGCCAAGTGCCTGTAATCCCTGCACTCTGGGAGGCTGAGGGGGGAGGATGAATTTGAGCCCAGCCTGGGCAATTATTCCAGATCCTGTCTCGAGATCCTGTCTCAAAATTAAAAAGTTATTAAATGAGTGGCAGGTTTGGGGATGCGGTTCAGTGTGAAGGTCTCAGTACAAAGGTTAAAAAACCTCAGCTCTGATCATTCTTCAGGAGCAGAGCCGGGAGCGAGCCCTGCGTCCGGTTCTGGGGAAAGCGCCACCGCGGGGCACAGAGGCGAAGACGCGCGCGGCCACGTGGGTTTGGGGGCGGCTGGCCGCGCGCAGCTGGCCGGCGGGACCCCGCGGAGAAGGGAAGCTCCATTCCCAGCCTCCTGCTGCCCGGAAATCCCCCCGACGCGACTGCCGGTGGCCTGGGGTCCGGGGAAGGGCGGGGGAGAGGCGGCTCGGGCCGCGCTTCCCTCGGCGGGTAGACTCGGAAGAAAGTTAACAAGAGCTCTGCCCCGAGTGGCGGGTGGAGCTTCCCGAGAGCGTGAGGAGCGCGGATCCGGCGGTGGGAGGAGAGTCCCGGCCGCCGATCCCGCTTTGAAGCGCTTCGAGGACGGTCCCCGGATCCCGGCTAGAGGCGGGGTCTGGCCCGGCCCTTCTCGGGCGATCATCCTCCCGGCCGCGCCCCGGCGGCTTGTTGGGGTGCGCGTCCGCTCCGCCCACCTGCTCCTCGGTGTCTGCAGGAGAGGTCGCCCGCGCAGACCCGGCCCGAGCCCGGACCTCGCCCGGGACCCCGAGCGGATCCGCGCCCTCGGTCCTCCCGAGACCCCCTCCGGCCCCGCGCACGACCCCGCCGCCGCCCCCCCCCCCCGCTGTCGCTGCCCTGCGTCTGCCCCCCTCTAACGCGCTCCCTGCACCCGCACCCCCTCCTGCAGTGCCCAGGGCAGCCGGCTCGGGCCCTCTGACGAGGCTGGCACACGGCATGCGGCCGCGGGCGCTCGGGCTCCGGCTCCCGGCGCTGCTGCTGCTCCTGCTGTGTCCGGTGCGCGCCCCGAAGCCCTCGGCGCAGGACCAGAGCCTGGGCGTGGTGAGCCGGGATCCGCGGGGCGCGGGGTGCGGGCGGCGGAGCGCCCGGGCTTCTGTGTGGAGGGGAGGGGACCGGATTCTCGTGCTCTGAGCGAACGAAGGTGGTGTCTGGGGACGCCTCGATTGTTGGCTCTGTCGGGTGGTTTGGGTCCCAGATTTGGAGCTCTGGAAAGGAGCGGGGATGGGCAGGATGAACCCCAACTCCGGGGTTCAGACCAGCAAAACCAGCACTGAGAAGTGGGAATCTTGAGAAAGGGGGAGCACCGCGGCATCTGGGGCCAGAGGTCTCTGGGAGGAGCTGGCAGGGCGCGGCTTTCAGGACGGGTGGTGGAAAGGGAGAGCACCGTCCTCATACCCTGTGGCTTCATCTATACCTTCCCGTGGGCTAGGACTGGCTGACCCGTTATGGCTACCTGCCACCACCTCATCCTGCCCAGGCCCAGCTGCAGAGCCCGGCGAAGCTGCGGGATGCCATCAAAGTCATGCAGAGATTTGCTGGGCTGCCTGAGACAGGCGTCATGGGTAGGTAGCCGCCGGCCAGTTCTGGAGGCCTGACCATGCTCCGGCCGTCTTTCAACGTCAGCGCGCACCTGGATCACAGGAGCCTGAGCATGCCCTTCTTAGGTCCCACTTCGACGCTGGAGGTTCTTGAGCATTTGTCTTTCAACAGATCTTTTCTGAGAACCTCTTACACTACACATCTGGCCATTTCAGGCCAACTGTTACAGCCGTGGAAAAAGTAAAGTTCTGGCTTCCATGGAGCTGATGTCCTGGGGCAAGAGAAACATAAATCAAGAATATAAATATGCAAGGGATTTCAGATAGTGCTGTGTGTATATGTGTTTGCCTGAAGATCAGGGGACCGAACTCAGATCAGTTGCCTGCCAAGCAAGCGATCCACTGCTGTACTGCTTCCCCAGTGGGAAGTGTGTTGAAGAAAATAAAGGCTAATGATATCGAGGAACTGGTCTGGGTAGGGCAGACCTTTCTGAAAGATGTCACTGAGGTGAGACCACCAAGAGGAGGAGCCAGCCGAGGGAGAAAGTGGCCCAGCAAATGCAAAGGCCCTGTGGCAAGTAGATGTTTATGTGCCTGGCATAAAAGAAGGTTTGAAGGTCAGGGAAGAGCCTAGTTAGCCTTACAGAGTGTTGGGTTTGACCCCAAAGGTAAGGAGTTTGAAGAGGGAAATACTTCTGTCGGATTTGCTGTTTCAAGCTTCCTGTGGTCGCTGCAGGAGAGAGGAGAGTGGACGCCTTTGAGGAGTCAGGCAAGGGATGATGGGGAAGGGGGGAGGGGGTGACCGGAAGCTGTGAAACTGAGGGTGTGTATCTGTGGGGGAGGGAGAGAGAGCTTGAAGGACCTTGGTTTACAACAGGGAAGGTTTCTTCCTGTCCTGTCCACTCTTGGTACAGCCTAGAACAGTGTCGGGCATCGACGTGATCTCGATTACCGTGTGTCATTTCAACTCCAGGTGTGGTTTGAGCTTGACTGGAAGATGAGTGGGAATAGAGGACTTTGGACTTGGTCAGTATGTCCAGAGCACTGGCAGTGATGGGGTGAAGTGTGGGCAGCTTCCCAGAGAGTCCCAGCTGCAAAGAGAAGAAGGCATTCTCCCCCTGCGGCTCCTTTCTCTAGAGCCCACTTTCCAGAACTCCGGAAAGGGGGACACGGGACTGAATCTGGCCTCACAGTGCCCGTTGGAGCAGCCAGAACACCCAGGCCAGGTAGAAAGAGCACTATCCCTTGTGACTATGGTAATAGTCTGGTACAAGCTAGCTTCCAGAGTAAGACAGCTTGAGTTTGAATCTTGGGCAAATTTCTTAAACTCTCCAAGCCTCAGTGTCTCTATGTTAAACAATTAACTAGTGTCTGATCTGGGCAGGCTTTCCTCCTGCCAACACCTTCCCACCCTGCCCTACCCCATCCCCTGCAGACTCAGTGACAATTGCTACCATGCGTAAACCGCGATGCGCCCTGCCTGATGTGTTGGGGCTGGCGGGGCTCGTCAGGCGTCGTCGCAGGCGCTATGCTCTGGGTGGCAGTGTGTGGAAGAAGCGGACACTGACGTGGAGGTAGGTCTTGGGGTCCCCCTGTATGGGCCCACCTGCTGGGCCCGCCCTCTTGGGCCAACCTCTCCTTCCACAGCCACCTGCTTCCTCCTCTCTCCCCAGGGTCCAGTCCTTCCCCCAGAGCTCACAGCTGAGCCCACAGGTCGTGCGGACCCTGATGAGTTATGCCCTGACTGTCTGGGCCGTCGAGTCAGATCTCAGGTTCCAGGAGGTGTCCTCGCAGCACCAGGAGCCTGACATTCTCATAGACTTCGCCCGGGCCTACCACCAAGACAGTTACCCCTTTGACGGCCCAGGGGGCACCTTGGCCCATGCCTTCTTCCCTGGGGAGCACCCCATCTCTGGGGACACTCACTTCGACGATGAGGAGCTCTGGACATTTGGCTCAAAAGGTAAAATGTCCCATATTTGGAGAGATTCTCTCCCCAGATCTTTCTGTCCTGATGAATGAGTTTTAAATTAACTGATGGAGTCTGAATTAATCAGCTGTCTCCAATGGCACAGAGCAATAATGTGAGTGTTAACGAGATTTGTCTTAAGAAATGGGTTCGAGGGGGCCGGGGATTTAGCTCAGTGGTTCCTGCGCCTGTCTTGCAAGCGTAAGGGCCTGGGTTCAATCCCTGGGTTCAATCCCCGGTAACCACATACAATACTGGGTGTGGAGACTCACACCCAGCAGCAACCAGTACCACGTTCCACAGTGCCGGGCGTGGTGGCTCACACCTGTAATCCCAGCACTCGGGAGGCAGAGGCAGGAGGATTGCTGTGATGTGAGTTGGAGGCTGAGCTCAGGGCCAGCCTGAACTACAAAGCGAGACCCTGTCTCAAAAACCTAAAAAAAAAAAAAAAAAAGAAAGAAAGAAATGGGTTCAAAGTCACACTGGGGCTGGAAAGGCCTACATTGGCAGGCTGGGTAGGAACGTGGGCAGGACTTCCTTTATGGCCTTGGGGTAGAACTCCTTTTCTCTCAGAACCCTGGTTTTGCTCTTACATCCTGACATAATGGGACATAGCTCATTTACATTTCAGTTTGTCGCTTTACCTTAGTCCTGTCTCCAAAAATACCTTCACTGCAACATCTGGGCTGGTGTTTGATCAAAACGCTGGGCACCATGGCATGGCCAAATTGATACATAAGATCAGCCATCACCTAGGCCCGTTGCTGCATGGCTCTGAGCCGGAATGATTCAAAGAGCCCAAACAACTTCTTTGTCCTATAGACGAGGAGGAAGAGTAATCCACAGTTACCACACATATACACACACACACACACACATATACACACACGGTGACACAACCGCTGGAAATCCTTGCAGAGGAAGTCCTGCAGCTGCGGTGCTCAGGGGAGGGGTTGTCTAAGGGGAGGCCTCCTGCTCAGCGACACTATGACCAATGCTCTCAAGTTATACATATCCCCGCACTCAGCAGCAAGCACAGGACCAGATGACACCGTCCTGTTCTCCTGGAGCACACAATGGGGCAGACAAGGAGAATGCACTGGCCACTGAGCTACCTGGGTGCGGGTCATCCGGGTAGGACAGACCATAAGGTACTGCATGCCCCAGACACTTGCTGGAAGACAAAAGTATAGTAGTGGGAGGAGGCTCACCCAGGGTGGCACTTTCCATGTCACAGAGGATCTTGCTTTTGTTTTTTTTGTTTTGTTTAGGCAGGGTCTCACCCGCCTCAGCCTCCCAAGTGCTGGGATTACCCCCGCACATCACCACACCCAGATAACAAGGGGTCTTAGAAAGCGAGCGCTGGGGTTTGGACACAGGGTTCTGAAGGCAGCAGGAAGCCATCAGAGGGCTTTGCGTTCTAAAAATACCCTTGGATCCTGCAGGGGAGGTGGAGAGTGGCAGGGAGGCAGGAGCTGATGCCTGGTTCCAGTAACAGAGCAGGTGGGCAGTGGTGGAGGGGATGGACGTGAGGGAAGTCAGTTGGTGGCCAAAGATCAGCTCTGGCTGAATCCTGGGACAAGGGGTGAGGAGGGCAGGGTGATGTCAAGGTCCAGCTCCGCGTCCTGGACGTTGCTTCTGCCGATGTACGTGAGGGGAGGGGGAGGGACAGAAGGTAGACCGAAGGCAGATTTGGATGGAGCTTGTGGTGCAAGGATGTTCCGCAGAAGTGGCACAAGCACTGATTTACTTGCTCTTGAACCTGGACTCCATGACCTAGCTGAGGTGTGGCAGAGGCGGAGCCACGCTGGAGGTTCTCACGAGAGTGATTTCCTGAGGGCCTGTGCTGAGGGGGAGGGAGAAGCCCTGCAGGTGCTGAGCAAGGATGTGGTCTGTGCTGCACAGGAGCCTGCTCTCACAGCACTGCAGAATGCACGGCCAGCTCTTCCCAGGCCCCTGTGGGCTGCTAGAGGTGGAGAGGCTGAGCCAAGCCCTGTCAGGTAGTCGGTCAGCCAGGCACAGACTGCAACAGGATGACCCATCCCGTGGCATTAAGCAGGTGAGCTTTTACATTTTTTTTTAGGTTTTTTGGAGACAGGGTCTCGCTTTGTGGTTCAGGCTGGCCCTGAGCTCAGCCTCAAACTCACATCACAATCCTCCTGCCTCTGCCTCCCGAGTGCTGGGATTACAGGCGTGAGCCACCACGCCCGGCACTGTGGTATGTGGTACTGGTTGCTGCTGGGTGTGGGTCTCCACACCCAGTATTGTTAT
>PVIR01018135.1:5183-33922 GCA_004026965.1 Petromus typicus
GCACTGTGGTATGTGGTACTGGTTGCTGCTGGGCGTGAGTCTCCACACCCAGTATTGTATGTGGTTACCGGGGAATCGAACCTGGGCCCTTGCACTTGCAAGACAGGCGCCGGAACCACTGAGCTAATTCCCCGGCCCACTAAGAATTCACTTTATCTAGGTAAATACTTTGGGATGACATGCACGGTACAAGCATGGTCCACTTTTTCATAAAGTATGATTATTTTCAAAGTGGCTGCACCTCTTTTATAATTAATTAACGTAATTAATTCATTCAGTATCAAGGAGCAAACTCAGGACCTTTGCACTGAGCTATGTTTCCTGCACTTTAACATTTTTTTATTTGGGGTACACTGGAGCCACTCAAACTTCTGCTGCCATAGCTTCAAGATTTCTCTCAATTGATAAAATTTCTCAGGCTGGGCTTAAACTGGTCATCTTCCTGCCTCGGGCTCCCAGGCTTTTGGGATTACAGGTATGTGTTCCCATGGCCACGGGCTGAGCAGCAGTGCATGAGAAGTCCAATTCCTCCACATCACCACCAGCACTTGGTGTGGTCAGTCCTCTGAATTTTAGCCATCCTGTTAGGTGCATGGTGATATCTCACTGTGGGTCTGATCTGTGTTGCTTTAAGGACCATGGACATGGAGGATCTTTTCTTACGGTGCTGGGGACAGAACCATGGGCCTCAGGCATGCTAAGCAAGCACTCTACCACTGAGCCACACCCTAGCTGCTGAGCACATTTTCACATGCTTTTTTGTTAGTTTTTTATGTTTTATGTTTTGAGACACAGTCTCCTATGTAGTGCATGCCGGCCTTGAACTCACTATGCAGCCCGGGCTGGCCTTGAACACACAGGGAATCCTGCCTCAGCCTCCTGAGTACTGGGGTGGCACGCATGGGGTGACACTGGGGTGTCACAATGCTTGGCTCTATCTTATTCTCTCTCTTGTTAAAAAGAAAAAAACTATCATGGTTACATTTATTAAGTCAGTTTTAAAGCCCAGTAAAGGACCAGAACTACCACTGTCGAACGTGCATCTGCCTGTCCCCAGACAAGCACCAGAGTACAGACAAGTGCAGCTCTTGCTGCCACAGAGCAGCTGGCAGGGATGGCACTGAGCCCAGGTCCCAGGCCCAGCTCATCCAGCGCCTGCTGCTGCCGCCCTGTGCATGCCCAGACCTTGCTCACCTGCAGGGTGTGGCCCTGGGCCTGCGCTTGGGCCGCCCACGTCCGGAGTCGCTTTGCACTGAGCTCTACCTCTGCCTTGGCCGCCTCAGACTCAGCTCCGTGCCGCTGCAGCCTCAAGGCCAGGCCAGGTCCCCTGCGCTCCAGTGCAGCTGCCAGCGCCACCAGCAGGGCTGCCCGGCACCCTGGGGACTGACGTGCCCAGCTGCGGAAACAGGGCACATTCAGGTGACCCCTGATCTGATTCTGGCTCACCAGTGCAAACCCCTGCCACCTCTCCCCTAGGGGTCCAGGCTCAGAGCACAACAACCACTGGGGCCTCCCCCCAGGACTCCCCATGCCACCTCTCACCCAGTGGCAGCCTGGTGAGCAGCCTCCACAGCACCTCGAACATCTTCGGCTCCACCCTCAGCCACGTGGCCATGGAGGCGGCCCGAAGAATCCCAGATGGGCCTGGAGTTCCTGGCCCCAGGAGGCTGGAATCGGCCCCCCACAAAGAGCCCATAGGGGGGCGCTGGGCTAGACAAGGGTGAGGCGTGAGGGGTCCCATGCTCCCCTCCACTGGAAAGACTTCCCCATCATGGCCCTTGTATACCTTCTGATGAAGTCCTGCAGAGTCCCCAAACCCCATCCCACCAGCCTCCAGGGTTCCCATGAGCCTCTGCTAGGGCAGACTTTCATGAAGCCAGTCAGGGCTCTCCTCAGGCCTCAGGTGGGTAAGAGTGCAGAGCCCAAAGACTCACCACCAGCACTCAGCGGGACCCAGGGTCACCCAAATGGCCTTAAGTGGTCCTAACAAGCCTCCTTGTGGTCTTCTTGTTTTGGGGGTACCTGACATAACCTCCCCTTCCAACCTAAGAGCACTCGGCATTAAAACAAGTCACCTGGGTCCTATTTCAGGCCACGCTGGCAGGGTCGAAGGTACTGCAAGGCCGAAGCTGTCATAGTCAAGATGCTCGTACACAAAAGGCTGGTCAGGGGTCCCTGAGGGCTGCAGGTATTCATACAGGCCCTGGGAGAGGGGTCATATCACTGAGCTGCAAGGTGACACAGGTGGGAGCAGGTGTCAGGGGATGCAGGCTGGTGACAGGCACTCACATCTAGGCCCCCGTGACAGGAAGACCGGCCCTTCTTGCAGCTGCCCATGGACACTGCAGGGTCTCTGAGGCCGTGGGTGTTGACCCACACTGTGCCCATCCGGAGCCTGTGGGGAAGATGGAGAAGTGAGAGGACGACAGGAAGCTGGTGCTGAGCCAGCAAAGAGGATGGGAGGCCACCAGCGAAGCGCACGGGACTGGGGAAGGGAGGACAGGCCGCCCTCACCACCCAGCGTGCCCACGGACCCAGAGCCCAGCTCCAAAGCCTGCCCCAGCCTCTCGCTCCACACGCTGGCGCTGCTGCTGCCAGATGTGCTGTTGGCCAACACCAGGGCCTCCTTGGTTGTGCGGAAAGGGGAGGCCAGGACCAGAGGCCACGGCACCTGCGAGGAGTCAGAGAACTCAGCCAGCTTCGGGAACCTCTCTGTCCAAAGTCCCACCCATTAGGAGCTAGGCTTCGGCAGCCAGCAGTCCCAGACCCAGGGGACCAGGTGAAACAGGTGTCCAAGGGCTATGATGGGCTGAAGATGGAGGTGGAGAAGAGGAGACCAGATCTTTGGGGCCAGAGGGCTCACTTCTGCCTGGGCACATGGTGCAGCGGGGGGCAGGCCAGAGACCAATGTGGGAGGGTAGAACGGGCTGCCTGAGGGCACAGTGACAGCCTGGAACACCTAGGGACACAGAGAAACAGACGGAGAGTTCTTCCTACACACAGCACGCTTCCCTCAGACTGGGGTCTGGGCCCAGACCCCTCCCTCGGACCTGGGGTTTAGGACACCAGGTTCCCCCAACCAGAGCACTAGAGTTGTACCTGGGACTCACCTCTGCACCCTGGGTCTGGGCCTCCTGCACATAGCGCTGGGCCGCATCCCGGGCAGCGGCCCCTCGGGCCCCCATGTCCACAGCCCCGTCCAGCCCTCGGCCACTCCGCAGCCGCTCCATCCTCGTCTGGAGGCGCCTCATGGTTTCCTCCCACACAGATTCTTGAACCAGGAGCCTGAGGCCCCCCTGTGAGGAACGGGCACTAAGTCAGGTGAGCACAGGATGACACACAGAGGGCAGGGGCCGGGAGAGAGGAGGTTCAGGAGAGTGATGAGAAACAAACTCACACAGGGGTGCACGTATGGAAAATGGTTCCTGAACAGCCGGGGACATACCTCAGAGGCATAGCACTGCCCAGGACATGCAAGGTCCTGGGTTTGACTTCCAGTATGAAGAAACAGAGAGAGAGAGGGAGAGAGAGAGAGAGAGAGGGAAGGAAGGAGAGTAAAAAAGAAAGAAAGGAAGGAAGGAAGGTTGTTTCTGGAGAGCAAAGGCAGAGGCCATAAAACTAGGGACAGAGACATTCAGAGACATGAAGGGTTTCAAGGGCAAGGGACGTGGAGCTTGTGATGGCCTGAGACAGGATAGCCGGCCATGGAGATCCGGAAGCTAGTGAGGAGTCCAGACACACATGGTACAGACAGAGATTAGGACCCAAAGGACCAGATACCCAGGAATGGAGACTGAGCACCCCCAGGAGGCCTCATAGGACACCGCGACTCAAGGCCCATGTCTCACCAGGCTGCGGTCAGACCAGGCTGCGTCCACGACACCCTCCACAGCCGAGTCCACATCAGCTGAGTCCGTGAGCAGCAGCAGCGACTCCACTCCCAGTGCCAGGCTGAGCTCTGGCCTGTGGCCCGCCAGGCTCTGCCGTAGGCCACGTGCTTCCTGAGGGACCCACAAACCTCAGCTACGCAGGAGTCAAAGGCCCAGAGCCATCCACACCATCCCAGCTGAGGTACCTCTACAGATCCAGAGAAGATAATTTTCTGGACCCCAGGACAGAGGCCAAGAGCCGCCCCCAGTGAGGAGGGGCCAACAATCACGTTGAGGATTCCGCAGAAGGCACCAAGTCCCCCTGCCAGCTGGGCCAAGAGGAGCGGTGTTGGAGAGCCTGGTGGTACAATGGCCACCACGGTGCAGCCTAGGGAAGGGGGACAAGGCAAGGACCCAGAGGTCTAGGCCCGTCCTCCTCCCTCAGACCAAAGGATCTGGGCCTGGCCTCCTCCCTCAGACCCAGGGGTCCAGGGCCAGCCTCCTCCCTAGACCTGGGACTCTGGGCCTCCAACCTCCGCTTTGAGGTCCGAGGCTCAGGACCCCAGGCCGTCATTTACCCACTGCCAGGGCAGGGCAAATCCTCCACATCAACTCCAGGAAGGAAAATGTGGGTGGTAAGATGAGGCCAATAACGCCTGTAGGGAAAGAATGATGCGACCACCATGGTGGATTCTGAGAGAAAAGTGGGCTGGGTCCAGGACTCGGGTTCTCACCCATGGGCTTCCAGCCTGCCAGCATCTCCTCCTGGGCGTGGGCCTGGACTGCATGGTACTGCAGCAGCTGCTGGGCCAGCGGGGTGTCCCCATTGCGAACCTCCCGAACGGCCCGCCCAGTGACCAGAGAATCCAGGGTCCACAGAAGCTGCTGGTGCTTCTGGATCGTTTTGGCCAGGCTATGGAGAAAGCAAGGAGGGTGGGCTGTTCCTAGGGATACCAGGACCACGATGCCAGTCAGCCCTGGGGCACCTCTAGATCTTATCAGGGGCATCCGCACGAGAGATTTATGAAAAATGTAAGTCTAGAAAATTCTCAAACTTTGGGGATGCTGTGTAAGGGCCTGGCCGGTCAGTAACCTCCATCCCAAACAGCTATTGGGAACTTGAGTCTTGCCCTCTAATTTCAAATGCCTTTTGGGAAGTGAAATCTTTGACCCTAGTTGACTCCAAAGTGTTCTGGAGAACAGGTTTTGGGGTACACCAACCCAAATGAACTGTTGTGAAGTGAAGCCTTATCAGATCCCTAGGAAATTTTAAGAAATAGATGCCTTTTCATTTTTTGTCTCAGGGAATCATGGGAAATAGGTGTTCCGGATACTAATGCCCCAAATGCATGCTGGGGAATAAGCCTCGGCTACCAATTAATTAGTGGGCTCACGGGAGAATGGAGTCACCATTGCCAAGTCCCAGGCCACACCTCTGCCACCTCACCTCATCAGGTGCTGGGCCCGCTCCCCGCCAGGGGCTCCACTCCAGCTTCCTAGTGCATCCAAGGCAGCCTTCACTGCTGTAGCCACATCATCAGGCTCTGCCAGAATGCAGCTGGCCAAATTCTCTCCTGTGGAGAAAAAGAGGGGGACCCAGGTGGGAAGAGAGATGGGCTAAGATTCCCAGAGCTCAGCCATTCCTGAAGGCAGATGGTTGGTCCCCAGTTCCCCCACTGTCATCCTTGGGAATACAGAGGCACAGAAGGGATTTTAGGAGCTAAGAGTGTTAAGCTTTCGCGGGGACTGGACTGGAGTTGGGATGATAGTCCTGAGGAGGAACCAGAACTTCAGCCTCTCTCTGGCTGCTTGTTTCTCCCTGCCTCAACTCCCCTGGCACAGGGAACAAGGTGGGGACAGCTGGGAGACACCTTGGTGACGGGGGAATTGGGTACCTGTGACGGGGTCCTGGCAAGGCGCCACACTCCTGTGCTCCGGCTTTAGCCACTTCCCATTCACATAGTGGCCCAAGAGGCGGTCCTGGGCGTCCAGCCAGGCCTGGGAGAGGGGACAGTTTGGAAAGGGCCTGGGACATGGCTGGGACAGCTCAGGCCCTATCCAGTCTTCTTGGGGAGACTCTGTACCCTTTGCTGCATCAGTTAATTCTTCTTCTTTTTGCTGTTTTGAGGTACCAGGCACTGAACCCAGGGCCCCCTGCTTATGAGTCTCCCTGGAGGCTTCCTTGGCACGGTAAAGTTCACTCTTCTAACCATTTTAAAGAGTACAGCTTAGCGGGCATGGTCACCCACGCCCGTATTCCCAGCACTCTAGAAAACAGGAACATTGCCAAGGTACTGTTGCAAAATTAAAAAAAAAAAAATCCTTTGTTTTTTAAAGGCCTGGGTTTTTATGTCTCAGTGCCAAGGCCCTGGGTTCAGTCCCCAGTACCACAAACAAACAGACAGACAGACAAACGTACAATTCAGTGGCCTATAGTTGAGTCATACCACTTTGATCTGTTTCTGTTTCTGGGACTGTCCTCATCCCAAAGACGGCCTGCAGCCAGTGGGCGGTCAGTCTGTCCCCATCGCAGCAACCACGGATCGGCTTTGTGTCTGTGGATTTCCCTAATCTGTGTATTTCATAGAAATACAGTCCCGTAATGCACTCTTTTTGAGACTGGCCTCTCTCACTCAGTGTGATGTTTTCTAAGTGCATCCATGTTGTAGAACATACATTAGAATTTTTTTTTTTAGGGATAAAATCTAGGGACATTCTATGGTTAAGGTGCATTCCCAGCCTTTTCTACTTTTATTTTATAAAGTTTGAAGACAGGGCTTGCTCAATTGGTCAGGCTGGCCTGGACATTGGCTCCTCTTTGCTTCAGGCTCCTAAGTTGCTGGAATCACAGGCCTGGGCCACTGGCCAGCTTCTTCCTTCTTCCAGCTGAATCTTATTCCACTGGATTCTGTCCTTCCATGAGTTTGTGGCTAGGTGGTAGTTTCTGCTTGTTTTCTACTGTGCTGCTATGAATGTTCATATACAAAATTCTGTCCATTTTTTTTTTTTAAGGTTTTTTGAGATAGGGTCTCGCTTTGTAGTTCAGGCTGGCCCCTGAGCTCAGCCTCCAACTCACATCATAGCAATCCTCCTGCCTCTGCCTCCCGAGTGCTGGGATTACAGGTGTGAGCCACCATGCCCGGCACTGTGCTATGTGGTACTGACTGCTGCTGGGGTGAGTCTCCACACGCAGTATGGTATGTGGTTACCAGGGATTGAACCCGGGTCCCTGTGCTTGCAAGACAGGTGCTGGAACCTGTCCCTGTTTTTTTGAGGTATATGCTAGGAAAGACTAGTGGGGCTGCAGGGAAACCCTGTGTGAGCTTATTCCAGTTTCCACAGAGCTACCATTCTGTATTCCCACCATCAAAGTCCACTGACTTGGACTTTTTTCTTGAGACAGTTTCCCTATGTAGTTTAAGCTGTTCTTGAACTCACCAGGTAGCCCAGGCTATCCTTCAACTTGCAGCGATCCTCCTGCCTCAGCCTCCCAAGTGCTGGGAGTATAGGCATGCACCATCAGGTCCAATAATGAGGCGTCCTTTCCTGTGGCTAAATGCAACACATGCTCCTCACTGTGTCCTACAAACTTGGCAAATCTTGGCATCCTGTCTCAGCAGCCTTCTGCTTTCCCTGTACCCTGAAAACTGACCTTTATTTCTCTTTAAAACAAAGTGGTCACCTAGAAACTCCAAACCCAAATGTGCAGAGTGAGAGAACCATTTTTGGCATAGTCAGGGATATGGCATCATGAACTGGGCTTGAGATACTGAAGAACTCCTGTTATACCAAGCCAGGGACCCCAGCACTTAGGGAGGTTGAGGGAGGAGGATTTCAAGTTCAAGCCCAATCTGGGCAAATTGGTGAGACTGTCAAAATAAAAAACAAAAAGGGCTGAGAATGTAGTTCAGTGTAAAAGCCTTGAGGTGAATGAATCCTTCCTATTGGGGGGGGGGTGGCTATCAATGCTGTGAAATGTGATAATGAAGTGAAGAGTTATATATCACTATCTACTAGAAATAGTCAAATACATTGTGGAAAATAGCATAACTTATTTTAAAGGACCCTCAAAGCAAAAAGAAAAATGGGATGGGAAATACTGGACGAAACGCTGACAACTGCTTAAGTCAACACGGGTAAGTGGAGCTCATAGTGTTAGCTGCTCTGGGGCTTATGGGAAAGTCTCCCCCCAAAAGAAAAATCCCAAAGGAATGTCCTTAGGGTCCCAGCGGGTCATTTAAGTGGGACAGAGGGTCTGAGATCTGCAAGCTTTCAATTTAATTGAAAATGACAGCGACAATTCAGTCCAGATGAGTTTTGTCAGGGAGCTGGTGCCAAAAGTTGCCACATTGTGGAATTTTATTTTCAAGAGCAGCTGGAATCCCGGGTATTTATTTGGAATTAATTGTCCAGCAGCTGACATTTTCAAAAACAAATCTCAGGCCAAAAGAAACATGTTTGTTGGTTGAGTCTGGCCCAGGGACTGTGAGGTTGCGATCTTTACTAGGGGGGGAAACCATGGATCCAGACTCCAAGGGCCCAAATTCAAATTTCATTTCACTTTTTTTGTGTGTGCTGCTGTGGACTGAACCCAGCAGCTCTACTGAACCACCTCCCCAGAGCATTTTTAATTTGAAACAGGGTTTTGTTACATTGCTCATGCTGGGGTGGAACTTGAGATCCTCCTGCCCCAGCCTCCCAGAGCGCTGGGGTTACAGGTGTGCACCATGACAGCTGGCCTAGGTTCCCTTTACTTTTGTTTTTTTTTTGACACAAGGTCTTGCTGTGTAGCCCTGGTTGTGCTCAGACTCTCTCTCAGGGCTGGGATCACAGGTGTGTGCCACCTTGTCTGGTGAGTTCCTTTATCTGACTGCACTGTTGAGTCCTAGGTCCCCCAGATTGGGGGTCCCAAAGAACAGATCCAGTGGACCTCTGACTGATCCACTGCGGTGGCTGTCCCTCGGCTCTCACACCCTCAGTCCTCCACACCCTGTTCCTCCTCTCGCCCTGTCTCAGCCCTCTCCTCCATCTCCACAACGGCCCCAGGACCAGAGCTCTGGCTTCCCCTCAAAGAAGCCTTGGTGACGACAAACCTACAGGGTTGGCAAGATGATTCTCCAGGCCACTGAGGGATCACGGGAGACCCTGGGGGTTCTGAGGAAACTTGGGGGAATCACAGCTCAGCAGAACCACAGGACTTCAAAGCTCACCTGGCTACACAGTGAGTTCGGGGCCAATATGAATTACAAAGCCAGACCCTGTCTCAAACCGGACCAAAGCACAGGACTCCTGGGGAGTCTGAGCAAGGCTGGATGGAACCCAGAACCCCCAGGCTTGCAGGCATGGGTTCCCTGCGGGGGTGTTACGTGGGGCTGAAGAAGTTCTTACGTCCTGAGAGTTTTTGTGAGTCTCACGAGTACAAAAGAGGAGCAGGGCGTGGTGGTGCTCGCCGGTAATCCTAGCACTCCGGAGGATCTCAAATATGAGACTAGCTCCGGCAATTTTGCGATTTTTGACTGTTTTTAAAAACCAAACCACCGGCCGGGGAGTTAGCTGTGGTTCCGGCACCTGTCTTGCAAGCGCAAGGACCCGGGTTCGATCCCCAGTAACCACATACCATACTGGGAGTGGAGACTCACGCCCTGCAGCAGTCAGTACCACACACCACAGTGCCGGGCGTGGTGGCTCACGCCTGTAATCCCAGCCCTCGGGAGGCAGAGGCAGGAGGATTGCTGTGATGTGAGTTGGAGGCTGAGCTCAGGGCCAGCCTGAACCACAAAACGAGACCCTGTCTCAAAAAAAAAACCCCTAAAAAAACCCCAAACCAAACCAAAAATTAAAACAGCTGGAAATGCAGCTTAGTGCAAAAGCTCTGGATTCCATCCCCAGCCAGAGTCGGGAAGGGGGAGCAACCCGAGGAAGCTCCGCATTTGAAGGGTCCCGGATGACCATGGCAGCCACAGGTCTTGAGGGTCGCCAGGGCCCTGCAGGAATCCAGAGAAGCCTGGGGCTCACGGGAAGCGAGGCGTGTCCTTAGCAGTCACGACTCCCTCAAGGGGCTCTGAAGTAGGTAGCTGCGCGCGGGGTAGAGGAACAACACTCAAGATCACGAGAACAGAGCGAAGCGGGGAGGCGGGCACCGCGGAGGCTCACGGGAACTCTCCCTAGGCTGGGTCCTACAGAGCCGCGCTAGCGAGGGGAGGAGGGGCGGAGTCGCCGAACTGCCGCGGTGCATCTCGGGAGCCCGCGCTTAAACCGGGTCGCGAGGCCCGGGAAGGGGAGCGCCACAAGCCCTCACCAGTGCGCATGCGTGGCTCTCGGGCGCGGGTCCGTACTCCAGAGTAGAGAAGATCTCACGGGTGCTGGCCTCTGTGTGTATCGACGCCATAGCTCGCCTGGACGACCTCCCACAAAAGACTGCAGTGCGCTCTGACCAAAGGGGAACCTAAGGTCAGAAGGGCGGCACCACCCCTTCGAAGCTCAAAGGGGCGGGACCAGCGAGAAGTGGAGCAGGAGACTGGTTAGAGACTGTATCCCCGCCCACTCCCTCGAACCTATAGACTGGGCCCCTAGGCCCTCAGGGTGACGCTGGGAAGTGTAGTGTGGAGCGCGAGCGTCTCTAATCGAGAAGGCTCGGAGACTGGAAATGAGGCTCCTAGTTCAGGAAGGTGGCCGTATCTTCCACGCTTCTTTCTGTATTGGAAAAAGAAGTTCAGTTTTTAGTCCGACATCCATTTACAGTGCTAGGGACCCAGATCTAGCTCTGGAGAGGGAGTCTTTTAGGATAGATATCGATTTTAAGGTTTGAAGTATGGCAGCCTTTAGCACACTGTAATTGACCGAACTGTGGTTGTTAGGAGCGAGGGGGAAGTGTGGCTTTATGAATACAGGAAGTGTGGCATTTGATAGCCAACAGTTTGTTTTTGATTTGATGAAGCGAGGGGCAACTACTGATTTCGGATGTGATCGGTCTGTAGTTGTTGGCTTAATGAATGAGGTCGAAAGTGTGACCACCCTCGTGGTATGGGCACGCAGATCCGGGAAGTGTGGATTTCATTTACACATTGGCAAATTGTGGTGCGTCGAGATGATGGTTGGCTGTAGATTTAACGACGGTATCTGCTCTAGAATGAAATTATAAACTCAGGCCACATTTTGGTTTCTGAATAGAAAGGGGTGTGTGTCGGGAATCGATTGAAAGCCTGAGAGCAGAGTTCGGATCCTGGAGAAAGTTCTCCGCGTCGAGGGTGCTCAGGACATCTAGGTCTATTTCTAAGGGTCATGTCGAGCACGACACTGCTCGAACCAGAGCTGAGGGAGGCGGAGACAATGGCTGATGAAACGGCGAAGTTTGAGGAGCTGCTGATGCAGGTATGGACTACCCAGATTCCTGAGTCTGTGGGATCAGGGTCTTTGGTGCTAGCGATGGGACTACAGCTCCCAGAATGCACTAGAGTGGCAACGGGGCCTATGGGAATTGTAGTTGCTTTGATCAGTTTGCTAGGCTGTGGAAGAAGCCTTCTTCCTGTCCCTGAAACAAGAAGGGGACCGGGGGCCGGGGAGTTAGCTCAGTGGTTCCGGCTCCTGTCTTACAAGTGTAAAGGCCGGGGTTCGATTAACCACATACAATACTGGGTGTGGAGACTCACGCCCAGCAGCAAGTAGCACCACATACCACAGTGCTGGGTGTGGTGGCTCACGCCTGTAATCCCAGTACTCGGGAGGCAGAGGCAGGAGGATTGCTGTGATGTGAGTTTGAGGCTGAGCTCAGGCCAGCCTGAACCACAAAGCAAGACCCTGTCTCAAAAACCTAAAAAAAAAAAAAAAAAGAAAGAAGGGGACCTTGAATGTCTGATATTTCCTGCTACCAACAGTTTTCATGTATGACTTGCTCTATAAATATCTGAGGAACAAATGGAGGATCTGATTGCACAGACTCCAAAACTAAACACTGTTTCCCTTCAAGGCTTCCAGGGAGCTCCACCAGGCCCAAGCAACCACAGCAGTATCTACACAGATCCAGCCTCAGCCTGGTGAGAAAGACAGAAGCCCAGAGAGAGTGAGAATTGTCCCACAAAGCAGAACGGAGGCCTAGAGCGGAGGGATAGAGTCTCAGGGCAGGGGGCACAGTACTGAGATAGCAACCTAGAAGTGGGCGCGTGAACTGACCCCCAGGAATATCTAGGGATAGCGACTGGGAGAGAGAAGAGTGGGAAGCAGGACAGACACCCAAAGATAGGCAGAGGGTCAGGGGCTTTGACAAGAAGGAGCACATCAGGAAAAAGGGGACAGGGAGACCTAGGGGAGGGGCGACAGAGCCCCAGCAGAAGGGCAGTCCCAAAGAGGGAAAGGCTGGAGGGGGATGGATGGTGATGGAGACCATTCAGAGACAGATGGTCAGGACAAATTCACTCCCACAGGTTTCTGCATAAAGACCAGCTCATCGGAAGGGAAGGTTTTCATCAACATCTGTCACTCTCCCTCCATCCCTCCTCCGGCTGACTTGACCGAGGATGAGCTGCTCCGAATGCTGGAGGAGGACCAAGCTGGATTTCGAATCCCCATGAGTCTGGGAGAGCCACATGCCGAGCTGGATGCAAGTCAGTGTCCTCAGGGAACCCAGGAATCTGGCCCTCTATGTCCTTTTTCCTCATGACCCAGGATGCAGCACCCAGGACCTGTTCCCTGAGGTCCTGGACCTCTGCCCCAGTCTGATCCATTTCCCAAGCACAACCCCAGTCTCCTGGGCATCCAGCACCCAGGTAGCTTTGGTTGTGCCTATTTCTCCCCGCAGAAGGCCAGGGCTGTACGGCTTACGATGTAGCTGTCAACAGCGACTTCTACCGGAGGATGCAGGTGGGGGCGGTGCTGTGGCTGAGGCTTGGGCGAGGTCTTTCCCTTCTGATATCCAGTCCTCCAGAACCACTTATCTTTTACTGTTTCGGTAGAACAGCGATTTCTTGCGGGAGCTCGTGGTCACCATCGCCAGGGAGGGCCTTGAGGACAAATACAGCTTGCAGCTGAATCCGGGTGAGGACTCAGGCCTGGGCATCCAGGCAAGAGTGGCCATGGTTTGGGGCCACCCTTGGAGGACACGTTTTGTGGGTGGGGACTTTCTTGGTTTCTAGAGACTGAAGAGGGGAAAGAGCAAGAGGTGCGGCCAACAGCAAGAGTGCAGGTGGGGGGCAGAGCCATGGACATCTCCGGGGTGATTTTTATTGGTGGCTCTCCCCACCCCAAGGCAGCTGTAAATGGGCGTGACGTTTCCAGCATGCCCCCGGGGTGTGGTTAAACCCAAGTGTTCAAGGAGGAGGGGAGCCTGTCTGGAAGTTCTCTGGACAGGACCTGCTGAGAGCCAGCAGAACCTGACCCACATCATCTTTGCCTCTTTCCCTTCAGAATGGCGCATGTTGAAGAACCGGACTTTCCTGGGCTCCATCTCACAGCAGAACATCCGCTCCAAGCAGCGTCCTTGGATCCAGGAGCTGGGGAGCCTGCACACGCCTGACCCTTGGGGGCCTGAGGGAGGGTGGGCCTCCTGGGATCCCTAATGACTGCAGCACTCTCCAAACCCTGTCCCAGTCCTGCCATTCCACAGTGGGGCCCGGGAACCGTGGGTGGAGACAGAACTGCCTGGGGAGGGTCCTGTGGCCTGCACTGGAATGGAAGGGATGCTGCTGCCCAGCCCTGCCTTTGTCCTCAAGGCCTCTCCTTCTTCCTCCTCAGCCCTGAGAAGCCGCACCTGAGCCTTTGGCTGGAAGCCCCCGACCTCCTGTTGGCTGAAATTGACCTCCCCAAGCTGGTGTGCAGGCTGGGAGAAGGCGGGGCTGGGGAGGCCTTGGTTGTGGGATGGAGCCTGGGCCTCCTGTGTATGGTGACCATGGCCGTATTCTCCACGTTGGGCCACCCGGCCTGGTCAGACTGAGTATGGGCTGAGGCCACTACCTTTGCAGGACAGGGCCCTGGGGCTGTCACTGGAGATCGGGGAGAACCGTCTGGTGGTGGGGGGCTCCCAGCAGCTGTATCACCTGGATGTCTACGTCCCCCTGCGGATCAACTCTGAGGAGAGCAGAGCAGCTTTCCACTGGAAGCGAAAGGTCCCTGCAGAGGAGACCAGGACTCAGCTCAGACCCTGGGTCCGAGGGGGGAGGCCGGGCCTGGACCCCTGGGTCTGAGGGAGGAGGCTGAGGTTGGACTTCCGGGTCCTGAATCTCATTCTCTTTTTTCCCCAGCAACTGATGGTGGCCATGCCCCTTCTCTCAGTGCCTTCCTAACCAGAGTGTCTTCCTGCTCTGACAAATGGAGAAGAGACTGGTGACTTCTAAAATTGAAATAAAAGAATTTTGCCTTTCTTCTGACTCCTGCGAGGGATAGGGGGAGTGGTTGGGAAATGTGCAGGATTTGGGTCTTGACTCCCTGAAAAGTCCCAGCCCCAGCTCAGGCCTCACCTTCTCCCTCTGGACCCTGTGCCCCACTTTCTGGCCTGAAGTCCTGCCCCTCACTGGTCTCCTTGGGTGCCAGACCCGACCTGGCGTGCACAGTCCTGGAGGCTGCCAGCGCCCCCGGAGGAAGTCGGAACCCTCAGCTGAAGGCTCCGTGTGACTCGGACTCTCCCTCTGGGGAAGGACCTGTCTTCCTCACTGGTTTGCGTTACACTCCCCAGAACCTCAGCAACTCCTCCACCGTGCTGGCAGTGCCCTCACCCGGGTGCCTCTGATTGTCTTCAGCCCTGTGCAGGGGTTTCCCTCCCAGTGGGCTTCCGGACTGCTCCAGTGATTCTGTGTGCACAGTGTGACTCTCACCCCAGCTCCTGGAGACCTCCCCCACACTGTTGTCACCCCAGACGTTCTAGGCCCTCGGCCACCAGCTCCAGTCTATCTCCTGGCTTCCCTTGGGGTACACACCTCTACCCCCAGGCCCACCTGCCCTTTTGTGGCTGGAGTGGGAGCCAGGGCCTCTCCAGAGCTACACACAGGTGCTCCCCTTGAGCTAAACCTCCCAGCACCCTCTTCCTAGTCCTTTCATGGAACATTCTGTGGGGAACTTTTCCAACTTCATTTTTTTCCATACTAGGGATTGAGGGAAAGGCCTTTATACTGAGCTACACACCCCCCACCCATTTTACATTTTTTGAAACAGGATCTCTTTAAGTTGTATGGGCTGGATTCAAATATTTGATCCTTCTGCCTCAGCCTCCCAGAGTGCTGGTGTTACAGGTCCCTGCCATGAACAAGAAGCTTGACCCCACTCTCATACTTTGGTCTTCCTGGAATAAATATGAATCCTAAGGTGGGGGCCAGAGATTTTTTATTTTTTTATTTTTTATTTTTTTTAAGGTTTTTTTGAGACAGGGTCTCGCTTTGTGGTTCAGGCTGGCCCTGAGCTCAGCCTCCAACTCACATCACAGCAATCCTCCTGCCTCTGCCTCCCGAGTGCTGGGATTACAGGCGTGAGCCACCACGCCCGGCACTGGTATGTGGTATTGGTTGCCGCTGGGATGAGTCTCCACACCCAGTATTGTTATGTGGTTACCGGGGATTGAACCCGGGTCCTTGCACTTGCAAGACAGGCGCCGGAACCACTGAGCTATATCCCCGGCCCCAGAGATTTAACTCAGTGGTTCTGGCATCTGCCTGGCAAGTGCAAGGTCCTGAGTTTGATCCCAGGTACCACATACCAGTGCCAGGTGTGGTGGCTCACAACTGTAATCCCAGCACTCAGGAGACAGAGGCAGGAGGATTGCTGTGAGTTCGAGGGCGGCATGGGCTACACTGTGAGCTCAGGGCCGGCCTGAACTACAAAGGGAGATTATGTCTTAAAAAAAAAAAAAAAAAAAATCCTAAGGTGGGAAAGCTCCTATCACATAGTTGGGTTCATGAATAATTACCAATGTCCTCTTCCCGTAGTAAATCCTAGGGATGAGGGAGCGGAGGAGCCTCAGGGTAAAAGTGGAGGACGGATGAGGCCAGTGTGACAAGAAGTGGGCAAACTAACACCAGGCCGGGGCAAACACCAGTCGGCGGGATGCAGCGAAAAGGTGCCGAGCGTCCAGCAGAGGGTGCAACGCGACCTCAGTTCACCGGCTCCGAGAACTACCACTCCCAGCAGCCCGAATGTGGTGGGAATGGGACCCTGTCTCTAGGAGTTTCAATAGGAGCCCTCCCTCGGTAGTCGAGGAACTCATTCCCAGGACCGGAAAAAGCGTGGGGCTGGGTCCTTTCCTCCTTTCTCTGTCTCCATGGTGATGGTTCCGGCGAGGACCAGGATTTGGCACCGACCGGCCCCCTCCCCACTCCCTCCTCTTCACCATCTGCTCCTCCCGCACACCTGGCCGGGAGCCCCGGACCGCCGCCGCCTCCGCACTCGGCGCGGGACTTGGTCGCCACGAGGTGGCGCGCGTGAGTGGTTCCGCAGCGGCTTCAGACCCGAGCGTTCCGGGGTGGGGGGCGTCGCTCTCCTCCTCTGGGCAGCAGCCTCCTCCTCCTCCAGCGGGTCTAGGGGTTTTTCAAGCACAGACAGCACTGTAGACCCAAGGACCCGATCGGGCCAGGCTGGATGCGACAGGCCCCGGCGGTCAGCGGCTTCCGGGCTCCTCGGCGCCTGTTCGCCGTGCAGTCTGCTCCTCTCACCCTCTCGCGGGCCGCATCATGAAAATTTAATCCCAAATGCATTTGCAGCCCGGTGTGGGGAGGCTGTGGGGAAGGAGCACGCAGCTGGACCCAGGACAAGGGCTGGCTTGCAGGGAGGAGCGGAGCACAGCACACCCCGGATCCCACCCCAGGGGCGGGGTTCCACCCGGGGGCGTGGAGGGGGCGAAGGGGTGGGGCCCGCGCTCCGAGGGGAGGAACGGACCCCGGGCCCAGGAGAACTCCGGGCAGGGGACAGACTCAAGGGGCAGATCCCAGGGGCCGGAGATGGGACTCTGGGGCAGGCTGATCTAGAGCAGACCACACGTTTGGGAGAGGAAACAGAACGTGGAAGGCGGAGCCTGCGCTCGGGGGTGGGGCCAGGCTCCGGGGGCGGAGCAGATCCCGGCCGGCTGCGAACTCCGCGCGGACGATCCCCGAGGAGAGGGCGAGAACCCTGGGCTGGGAAGAAACTGGGGTCGCCGCAGACAGGGCTGGGGGTGGACTGAGCTTGTAGAAAACGAAGTTTGAAAGGAAGGAAATGGGGTGGGGATGAAACTCAGGGAGAGATGGCACGCAGGTTGGGGGGACCTGCTGAGGAGGGCGGTGGAGCTGCAGCGCTGTGGGATTCAAAAGGAAGGATGGAAGCGATGGACCCCAAAGGTGGAGAAACTGGGCAGGGAGGCAAAAGAGGGACGATGGGTAAGCAGAAGCAGGAGCTAGAATTAAGAGGGAAAGAGTTGTCTGGAGAAGAGGAAGAAGTCTGAATGAGGACGTGGGAGTGGAGATGCTAGAGAAGGGCACAAAATTGGGGCCACGGGTGGGGGACAGTGGGACTGGGGAGATGAAAGACAAAAGAAAGAGCCGAGGAAGACGGAGCTGGAGCGGATGGAAACGCGGGAGATTAAGGGGCTTGAATAGGAGACCCCAAATTTCTCATGAAGAGAAGAACTCCGGTCGGGAGAGAAAATCTGGGTGCAACGACCTAAGGAGGTGGGAAGTGGGGGCTAACTTGGGAAAGGCCCAAATGGGGGCGCTGTGAGTCCTACGGAACGGAGAGGCGTGGCCCGGGGATGAACAAACGGAGAGAGAACTGGGACTGGCGGCAGTGAAGGAGCGTGTCTAGCGCTAGGGGCGGGGTCTGTGAAGATGGGGCGGGGCCTCGCCGACCCCCGCCCCGCCCCTGGCGCTGAGTCCTGAGCCGGCCGGCGGGCAGCGGCACTCTCAGCCTCCTTCCCCCCGAGCGGAGCTGCGGGGCCGGGCCGGGCCGGGGCGGACCCCGGGGACCCGGACGCGGCCACCCGGGCCCGCGCGCGGGGGGATCGGAGGGGAACGCACGGCAGAGGCGGCCACCATGGAGTTCCGCCAGGAGGAGTTTCGGAAGCTGGCGGGTCGTGCTCTCGGGAGGCTGCACCGGTGAGCCTGGGGGTGTCCTGGGAGGTCGCGGGGGGCAGGGAGCGGGCAGAGCGCCAGGCGGTCCCGCGGGCTCGTGCGCCCCGGGTCCACCCATCTGCCAGTCCTTCGCTCAAGTCCGACGGCGCGGTCCTCCACTCCGCTCGTTTTTCTGCAGCTCATCCTACTCGGGCTTCGCTCTTGCTCAGGGTCTGCACGGGTCTGCACATCCCTCCGCCTCTGGGTCTCCCTGTCCCTGCTCTGGACCTTTGCACCCTCCGTCTCTGAATGTCTCTTCCCATTTATATGTGGATCTCTGTCTTCCCTTTTGTGGGTCTGTCTCCCGTCTGGGATTTCTGTCCCCTCCCTCCGGCTTTCTGATCACCGCTTTCACTAAGTCTCTCTCAGCTGCTGCCTGAGAGCCTCTCCCCAATCTCCTCCTCTCTGAGTCCCGTTTCTTGGGGTCTCTGTCCCTCTGTCTCTGATCTCTGCCTCTCTGCAGGTTGCTCTGTCTTCGTCCTGGGTCTTTCCTCTCTCCAGGTCTTTCAGAGTTTCTGTCTGTCAGGGCGTTTAGTCTGGAGCTAAAGCGGATTGGGGCCCCTGGGCCCTTGTCCTTGCGGGGGTTAAGCTGGGAGGAAGAAGCCAGGGTGTCCTAGGTCCTTGGGTGGGGGAAGGGAGCCACGGAGGAAAAATTAGGCTCGTGAGACAGGACAGACTTCCGAGAGGATGCGAGCCAGAGCTGCAAGAACTTGCTCCCACCCAGCGCGAAGCCTCCAGTGACCTGTATCTCTCACAGGTAGCCTGGACACCGCCCCACCTCTCACCCCCAAGCCCAGCTCTGGCTCCCAGTCAGAAAAATTACTCAGCTGCAGAAGAGCCTAAAAATATCTGGCCACAGAGCAGGGAAGAGACGGCCTTATCAGTGCCATGCTCCTGCTGCCCTGCCCTTGGACCCTGTTCCGCTGGCCCACCACCCGGTCCCCACCTTGGTGACCCTCACTCCATCTCAGTAGGCACTGAAGTCCTTGCCTAAGTCCAACATGAGTCCTGCTTGCTGCAGAGCACCCGCTAGCTCCCAAGTTACCCCATCTTCTAGTAACAGGAGATACAAGAGTCAGGTTGGAAATAAGGTGGCCGAGGGGGGAGGCGGGAGGATGGCGCAGTGTGGGGGTGGGAGGAGGGGAGCTGAGATATCTTCACCCCTTCTTTTTCCAATTTGCCAGCCCCTCCCCACCCTTTTTCTCGCCTCCTTTCACGAGTTTCTCAAAATACATCAGTGCGAAGTCAGGAGAGCGGGAGAGATGTGCAGACAGTGGGGGCTGGGGGCCGCAGCGGAGGGATGTGCTTCTCAGCCCCTCCCCAGGCTGCTGCTCATCGGCTCGTCGGAGTCTGGGTCTCTCTGTCCATCTCAGTCTCAGCCTCAGCCTCATCCTCATCCTCATCTCTGAGAAGCCCCCGCCCCCGGGGTCCCAGAGCTCAGAGCTCCAGCCGGAAGCACAAGCAGGTGTGGGAGGTGCTTCCTGTGGTGGTAGGGAGGAGGCCCCCTCCCCTGGGCACGGTGTGGTGCCTCAGGTAACTCTCCTGACCACGCTGGGAAACTGAGGCCCAGCTTGGGAGCTTGGGGCTGAAGGTTAGACGCACCATTTTAACCCAGATCGGTTCCTCTGAAGCTTGGGGCAGAGGCTGCAGATTTTCCTGGAGACAGGTGCTGCTGACGTAGGTGGAGAGCTCTCTCGGACCAGGAGACAGATAGGAGCCCAGGAGGACTTAGGGGAAGGGTACTGGAGTGAGGAGGAGCCAGGTCCATGTTGGGGCAGTGCCGAGGGCCAGGAGGGAATTAGGCCCCCTTGTGATTCTCGTGCATGACCTTGACCACGTCACTTCTGCTTTATGAGACTCAGTTTCCTCAGGTGAATTTCGGGAAGATAAGAGAACCAAAAGGACAAAAGGGCATGAGGCGTGGTGATGCACTTAGGGGCATGGGGCAGGAGGATCTCTGAGCTCAAGACCAGCCTAGGCCACAGGATGAGACCTTATGTCAACAAATGAAAAAGAGACATAAGGTGACAGAACTAGAGAGCGGATGGAGACCCCGAGAGAGGGCAGTGGAGATACCTGCTAATGCTTCTCTCCAGCAGCAAGTTTGTAGGCTTGAGTCTGAGTGTGTGGGGCGGGGAGGGGACCCCTGCAGGCCCTCTGTGTCACCTTGACCTCCCCCCTTCAGTAAGCCATATGTCTTCCTCTTCCCCCCACTCGGTTGATGCGGAATACCGAGACCCCAGCTCATAGGCAGGGCCTGCCAACGCTTCTTGAGTTTCAGGGTCAAATGTCACCCACAGCTGTGTGGGCTGAAGGTCATTCTCATTGGCTGACACATCCTGATGGGGGTGAAGGGAGCCCCTGTCCCCCTATGTGACTCATTCCCGTGGCTTCTGTCCTCCCTCTGCCTGTCTCCCTCTCAGGGTCTCCTCCTCGCCCTGGCTCCCCTCCCCCTCTCGCTCCCCCCTTCCTTCACTGCCCCCCACCTCCTCAGGTTCCCGGGCAGGAGGGGCGGCTGTGTTCTTGCATCTCCCCCACCTCCCTCCCCCCAGACCGTCTGGCTGTTCTTTCCTCCCCCGTCCCATCTCCCTCGCCTCCATCTGTTCCAGCCCCTTCCTGGGCTCCAGCCCGATACCCTGGCTGCCTACCCGCCCCGGAGTGGGCCACACCTCACACATCCATCCCCAGCCCGCCGCTCTATCTTCAGCCCTTTGGGGCTCTCCCCTCCCTCTGCGTCCGCGCCCCGTCTGGGCTTCCTGTTCTAGCTCTCTGCGTCCCTGTCTCCCTCTGGGTCTCTGCCCCCTGGGCCCCTGTCCCAGTCTGTCTCAGGGCCCCCCAGACTCCCCCATCTTCCCTTCTTGTGTCTCTGCCCGTCTCTGTGGACCCCCATCTCTGTTCCCCATCTTTCCCTGCAGCACCTCTCTCTCTCACAGCCTCTCCCGGGTCTGAGGTGGCCTCCAAGTGCCCCATCCATCATCTCAGACTCCATGCCACACGCAGAACGGGCGGGGGCGAGAGGCACGCTGGGGAATGAGCCAATCTCCCTACCAGGGCCATCTGTCCCCTGCCAGGACACCACCCTCACTCTCCCTCCCTGCCCCCTAGGCTGACAGCCTGAACTCCAGGTTCCCCTGGGATGCCCAGGCTGGGCTGCCGGATTCCAGGGCCTGCTGCCCTGTCCCGTCCCCCATGTCCTGTCCGGGTAGGGGCTTCTGGTGGCCTCCGTGGCATCAGCTCAAGGCAGCCCTACACCTGGGCTGGCAGCGGGCAGGGCAGGGCAGGCCCCGGGGGCAGCGGAGCAGCCGTGTGTCCGTGTGTCCGCAGACGCGGCGGGAAGCAGCTGTTCCGACACCTTCGCGAGGCCTCTCCTTAGCACCTTTGCTTCCTCAAATAGACGCGGATCAGAGAGGGGGCTGGGGAATCGCCCGGCTTTGGGGTGGGGGTGGGGGGAACAGCCTCTGGATCCCAAAGCCAGCCATGACAGGATTGGAAAAAAGGGAGCTGGAGTCCTGAATTCCTGGTCCGAGGGAGATGGACCTGGGGGTCAAGATTCCTGGATCCTGGGAGGAGACGGACCTGGGTTCCTGGGAAGGATGAGACCTGGGATTATACTTCTGGGTCTTGAAGAGCAGGCTGGTTTGCCATGGCCTCCCGTGTCTCCGAAGCGGGCTCGGGCCGGGCTGCTGAGCCCTCGACTCTCGCCACAGCCTCCTGGAGAAGCGGCAGGAAGGCGCAGAGACGCTGGAGTTGAGCGCGGACGGGCGCCCGGTGACGACGCAGACCCGGGACCCGCCGGTGGTGGATTGCACCTGCTTTGGCCTCCCTCGCCGCTACATAATCGCCATCATGAGTGGTTTGGGCTTCTGCATCAGCTTTGGCATCCGTTGCAACCTGGGCGTGGCTATCGTCTCCATGGTCAACAACAGCACGACCCACCGCGGGGGCCACGTGGTGGTGCAGGTAGCTGTCGGCAGAGCCCCGCCCACACCTATGATGTCATGCAACCTTGGTCACGCCCTTTCCACCTCACCACCTAGCAGTCTTGCCCAACGGTGCTGCCCTGCACTTCTGACCTTTCCTCCGGCTCCTCCCTTTATTATTATTATTATTTTAGGGGTTTTTTTGTTTTGTTTTTTTTTTGAGACAAGGTTTTGCTTTTCAGGCTGGTTCTGAGCTCACCCTGGAACTCAGCAATCCTCCTGCCTCTGCCTCCCAAGTGCTGGGATTACAGGCATGAACCACCACGCCCGGCATTGTTGTTATCTGGGATGAACCTGGGACTTTGTGCTTGCAAGGCAGAGGCTGAAACCACTGGGCTAAATCCCTGACCCAGGCTTCTCCCTTCTTAAACCACAGCCTGATCTAAATGAAGCTCCTCCCCTATTTCAGATCCTAGATAGAGACACCTCAAGCTTTAGTCTCCTATGTGTTCCCTTTTGAACCTATGAGCTATTTTGTTCAGGCCTGTGCCTCATGCTCATGTTCCTTGATCACATCTACTTGATCCCAGTCCCAAATTCCTCCCTGGATTTTGCTCATCTTTTGGAATCCAAGGCTTTGTGCATGCTAAGCAATGGCTCCACCACTGAGCTACATCTCTAGCCCTTTTGGATTGGAGATAGCATCTCACTAAATGACCCAGGCTGGCCTCCTGCCTCAGCCTCCCAAGTAGGTGGGATTATTGGTGTGTGCCACTTGATCCTGGCTTTTCTAAAGCTTCACTGCCACCTGAACCCCACATTCCTGCTCTGGCCACTACCTAAAGCTCTGACCCACTGCAGAATTTTCAGTGAGAAGAAGTACTGTAGAAGGTACACTCTTGGCCTGCCTAAATCCCACCCTGCCCATCAGGACGGTTCCTAACTTAGCTGCTTCTGTTCCCTGCCTTGACCCTAACGGGGAAAAGTTATAAACCGGACAGAGGTGGAAAAAGAGGACCACCCTGTACATGGGTCCTGGCGCATTCAGGGACTGGCCCTGTGGCAAGGAAGTGGGCCACACCAGGCTTCTAGGCAGCCACAGCCCCAGTTAAGGTGGTAGTACCGTCCAGCAGTTTGTCAACTGTGACAAGGGGATGCTGCGAGCCCTGATTGGCAGACGTTTTGGAGACGTGAGGGAGTCCTTGTTGTTGATTGGCTGTGGCACTACTCCCCAGGTTGCTGACTGGTGGAGAGCAGAAGCTGGACAGCTAGTTTAATACATGTTTTGCTCTGCAGAAAGCCCAGTTCTCCTGGGATCCAGAAACTGTCGGTCTCATACATGGCTCCTTTTTCTGGGGCTACATTGTCACTCAAATTCCTGGAGGCTTCATCTGCCAAAAGTTCGCAGCCAACAGGTACCATGGTGGGATCTCAAGGTGGGCGGGAGCTAGAGTTGTGTGGGTGAAGTTACTTTCATCTTGAATGGGGGGGGGGTTCTGATTTCGAGGAAATGAGAGGGAGCTGAGTTGGGGGTGGAGTTTTCGACTGTGCCAGGAGACCCGGGAAGGGCAGAATGCTAGGAATGGTGGGATAGCTGGAACCCTTTTCCCACCTTCGCATCAGGGTTTTCGGCTTTGCGATTGTGGCCACCTCCACCCTAAACATGTTGATCCCATCGGCCGCTCGTGTCCACTATGGCTGTGTCATCTTCGTGAGGATCCTGCAGGGGTTGGTAGAGGTAAAGCCCAGCGTCTTACCACCCAGCCTGCCCCATTACTCGGCGTCTTCCCTTGACCTGGGTTTCTCCTCCCCAGGGCGTCACATACCCGGCATGCCATGGGATCTGGAGCAAATGGGCCCCACCCTTAGAACGCAGTCGTCTGGCCACCACAGCCTTTTGCGGTGAGAGGAAGGGGGGGCACAGCTCCTGAGAAAGAGGAAAGGGCTGTGGCCTGTACCTGTGTCCCAGGAAGGTGAGGGCTGGGGGTCCTTGCTCCAGGAAATGGGACGATGGGCGCATTCTCTGTCTGCCCTCGCTCCCCTTAGGTTCCTACGCTGGGGCAGTGGTCGCGATGCCTCTCGCTGGGGTCCTGGTGCAGTACTCGGGATGGAGCTCTGTTTTCTATGTCTATGGTGAGGGGCCCGGACGCCTTTTTCTGGATGGCTGTGGGGCAGAACGGGACTCATCGTCACCGGTTCTCTTCTCCCTTCTGACCTCCTCAGGCAGCTTTGGGATCTTCTGGTACCTGTTTTGGTTACTCGTGTCCTACGAGTCCCCAGCCCTGCACCCCAGCATCTCGGAGGAGGAGCGCAAATACATTGAGGATGCCATCGGGGAGAGCGCCAAGCTCATGAACCCCCTCACGGTCTGGGCCGAATCTGCAGGGCGGGGTGGAGAGGGGCTGAGTCTGTACTCCGGTAGATCCTGGTGGGATCCTGCAGACTCCCAGAGAAGACAGGACTAGACCATGGAGAGAGGGAGGCTAGAGCCTGAGAAAGTGGGATAATGTCTGGTGGAGGAGACCTTGGTAGGGGTGGGCGAAATTAATATGAGGTGTGGTTAAAAGCCCAAGACACCAGATTAGAATGTGAGGATTAGAATGTGGCTGGACATGGTGGCTCACACCTGTGAACCCAGCACTTGGGAGACTGAAGCAGGAGGGTCACCATGAATTCCAGGCCACTCACTGGACTACACAGTGAGTTCAAGGCCAACCTGCAACACATACGGAGATCCTGTCTCAAAAGACAGCAAATGAGGATTTGCTATTTCTTTCAGTGAGTGAGGCTGCTAAGGGGCATGATTGAACAGAAGCTTCTGGACTCACATGTATGGGTCCGTGAGGGTTATCGTAGGGCCTGCAGACTTGAGGAGTCACTGTGAGCCAGGCCCCAGCCCTGCATCCCTGAACTGGCTTGGGATGTGAAGCTACCTAGGTCGTAATGTGGCCGGCGCCCTGAGGTCTCAGTGAGATCAGAGTCCCTGGGTCTTTGAGTGAGTCTAGTGAGGCCCCATAGGGACCTGGCGAAGTTCTCAGCCTGGGCTTTGTCTCAGCCGCCTTTTCCACCCCTAGAAATTTAATACCCCCTGGCGGCGCTTCTTCACGTCCATGCCGGTGTATGCCATCATCGTGGCCAACTTCTGCCGAAGCTGGACGTTCTACCTGCTCCTCATCTCCCAGCCTGCCTACTTCGAAGAAGTGTTTGGCTTCGAGATCAGCAAGGTAATGCTCAACAGGAGGAGAGGAGTCAGGAGCTGGGCCTGTGTGGGGACCCCAGGGAGCAGAGGGCCCAGTGGCAGCCCCTGAGGCTCTCCCTACAACCCTGTACCCTGCTTCTGCAGGTGGGCCTGGTGTCGGCGCTACCCCACCTGGTCATGACAATCATTGTGCCCATCGGCGGCCAGATCGCGGACTTCCTGCGGAGCCGCCGCATCATGTCCACCACCAACGTGCGCAAACTGATGAACTGCGGAGGTGAGTGGGCCTGGCGGAGGCGTGGCCTGGGCAAGACTGCAATTGGCCTGGGTCTGTCTGGGTGGAGTGGCACGCAGCGGGGCGTGACCAGTGGGCAGGTCGAGGGTAGAGTGTGGTCAGAGCGCAGGTCAAGGGCGAAGCTGACTGGACAGTTAAGGGTAAGGGCGACCCGATCGCCTGATATCAAGTTGAGGCCACTGGTTGGACCGGTGTGAATTGGATCCAGGTTAGGTGTAAGGGTGAGGCCTGCTCGAGCAGGGCACAGACCAGAAAGGGACGATGATTTGAGGTCTAGAGAGAATGAGTCGCCTCCCGAGGGGGAGTAGAGAGGAAAGGTGAGAAAGTGCACAGATGGGGTTGGATCTTGGATCTGAGCTGGGCTGCAGAGGGCCTGCGTGGGCACAGGCGCTGGGATCGTGGAGGGGGCTGGTGGAGGGGAACAATGCCTAGGACTGGGGGGCGCTTAATAGACCTGGGCCCTCTGCAGGCTTCGGCATGGAAGCCACGCTTCTGCTGGTGGTCGGCTACTCGCACTCCAAGGGTGTCGCCATCTCCTTCCTGGTTCTTGCTGTGGGTTTCAGCGGCTTCGCCATCTCGGGTGAGAAGCGCAGATCTGCAGCTGGGGGCTCTGGGCAGCTGAGGTTGGGGCTCCCTGCCTGCCTCGCCAAAGGGCACCAACAAAGGTGTCAGGGGTGTGCCCGTGTGATGCCTCCTGCCTTTCTCCTGCCAGGGTTCAACGTGAACCACTTGGACATCGCGCCGCGCTATGCCAGCATCCTCATGGGCATCTCCAATGGCGTGGGCACGCTGTCGGGCATGGTGTGCCCCATCATCGTGGGCGCCATGACCAAGCACAAGGTGGGCGCCCACCAGCTCCCGCTGCACCCGCTTGTCTGTCCCCTTCTTTGACCCCACCCCTGTGGTCCCCTCAGACACGGGAGGAGTGGCAGTATGTGTTCCTCATCGCCTCCCTGGTGCACTACGGCGGTGTCATCTTCTATGGGGTCTTCGCTTCCGGAGAGAAGCAGCCATGGGCCGAGCCAGAGGAGATGAGCGAGGAAAAGTGTGGCTTCGTCAGCCACGACCAGCTGGCTGGCAGCGACGAGAGTGAGATGGAGGATGAGGCTGAGCCCCCAGGCGCTCCCCCGGCCCCCCCTCCTTCCTATGGAGCCACACACAGCACAATCCAGCCCCCGAGGCCCCCACCCCCTGTCCGGGACTACTGACCATGTGCCTCCTACTGAATGGCAGTTTCCAGGACCTCCACTCCATACACCACTGGCCTGAGGGGCAGTGTCAAGGGACCCCGTCCTCTCTGATCTGTCTCAGGCCTAAGAAGCACTCTCCCTCAATCCCAGTGCTGTCAAAACCTCTCCTCTTCCCAACTGCCTCTCAGGGGTAGTGAAGCCTCAGTCTGGCGGCTTCGAGGATGCCCAAATTCCCCTAAAGTTTCCCTTCTCCATTTGTGCTGCCTCAGTGGTTTCAAATCTCTCCTTTCAGGGCTTTATTGAATGGACAGTTGAACCTTGTACTGTTGTGGTTTTGAGGCAACTTCTCCTTCCCTCTCACTCTAGGGATTCTAAGGTTGATCCCTGAGGTTACTCAGTGCCCCCTCTCCGAGAAATTCAAGGTCCTCCTCTAGAAGTTCCAAATCTCTCCTAACTCCGTTCGCATCTCCTGGGTTACGTTAACCAATCACCCATCCCCACCATTCCGAGGATTGATTTTCACCAGCGTTTCTGAGGGGAAATGGTGGTTTCTAGCCCCCTTTCCACCAGCAGGTTCTGCTGAAGCACCAGATCCCCCATCTTGTCCCTAGCTTTGTGCCATGCCTAGGGGAACCAACCAAAATGGCTGTTTAACAATATGCCTCTTTCCACCCCATGCACTTTGACACAATTTCAGGTCTGAACAGTGGCTGCTCAAGTCTATTAATTCAGTGGCTTGAAGCCACCACCATTGAACTTTCCCTGGTGGTTTCGAGGTGCCCCTCTCCTGCCCAGCTCCTTGCACTTTATTCTCCTGGGTGGTTTCAGACTACCTGCAGTTTCTCAGTGGCCATTTACTGTGTCCCTACGGGGCCAGTGACTTAAAAGTCTGGGATTCTTCCCCTCTCACACAACCCTCCTTCAACCTAGAATTTGGGAACTTATGTAAAAAATGGGATCCCAGGACAGAGAAGGGGGCCGGGGAGAGGGGTGTCTATCCTTGGGCAGGACTGTGTCTTGATGTCTCTGTCTCTGTGACTGTAAACCCTGCCCAGCCCCACTCCCAATAAAATGCTTTGGGGTACAGAGTGGTCTTGACTGTGGGTCTCGGGAGTGCTGCGCCCCACCGCTCCCTCAGGCCTGGGGGCCCGGCCAGGTCTCCTCTCTCAGACCCTGGGTCCAGGCCCAGCGTCCTCCCTCAGACCCAGGGGTCCCAGCTCCTGTTCTCTCCGGATCCCAGCAGCTCCAGCCCTAGCAGGACCCAGCCCTCCCCTCTCCAGAGGAGGCGTAGCCATGAGAACACCAGGTTTATTCAGCCCTGTTTTCCAATCACCATGAAAGCTTCTCTGCTGGATCCTACATGCAACAGGCCCACTAAGTAGCAAAGCGGAATCCGGGGAGGACGGTGCCCACGAGTCCCCTCTCTAGGGAATGTGCAGACCTGGGGGACCCGAGGGGGCTTACACGAAGTTGTTGGGGAGTGTATCAGGGGACAGCGGCTCAAGACGCTGGGGGCGTCCCCCGCGGGGAGGCGGGGGCAGCTTGGGGGGCAGGGGGGGTGTGGCGGGTGGCTGCTTGGTGGAGATGTGTGAAGGGACCCAGGCATCCGGTGCATAAAAGTAGAGATCGTAGGGATCCTTCGGGGTGTCCAGATGCATAACTGTGGGCACAGAGGGAGGGTCATGCCCAGACTGATGGCCAGTCCTGCTGCTAGAGCCAGTGCGGAGCCCAGAGGGATCTAGATCATCGCTCGGTTGGGTTTGTAGAGGAAAGCCAGGACCCTGAATAAGTGGTGAGGCGTGGGGACCTGCAGGGGGCGGCGGCCAGGGATGGGGCCCTAAGACGGGCAAACATCTCAGATCCTTAGGGACAGAGGTGACCATGGAGGGGTCAGGCCTTTCGCTGACTGGACGGACGGCGGATCTGAGGGCCTCCCCCTCAGGAAGTGTCCAGCGCGATCAGGATGAGGGGACAGGCGGGTATTCAAGGGAATACATCACTCACCAGGTTCATCTCCGCTGTCCGGCAGCCGGTGGTGTGCGAAGGGCCGATGTCGGGCCGCGCGCCGGTAGAGACACCACAGCAGCAGGAAGACGCAGATCAAAAGCCCAGTCCCAGCAAAGAAGAGGCACAGAGCCCCTCCAGTCGAGCCACGCGGGCGCCCCACCAGAGTCACGCCTGAGGGAGGGGCCTAGTGATTTGGGCTCCT
>PVIR01018136.1:6480-33911 GCA_004026965.1 Petromus typicus
AAGGTGAAAGGGGACAATGTTGAGATTGTAACAAAAAAGTAAGGAAACAAATTTTATATATATGGGGGGTGGTAGGGTGGGTGGGGCTATGGGAAAAAATGAGAATTAAGTTGTGTCTTATACTGGTACAAATCCCCATTATGGAGTGCAATCATGATGTGTATATTTAATGTACCAATAAAGATAATTTTTTAAAAAATCAATTTTTAAAAGAATAAATAAATAAATAAATAAATAAATATGAGGAAAATAATTACATGCTAATAAAGTTGTTGCAGTTAATACTTAAAGTAAAAGTGGAATTAAAATTCAATCTGTCCATTTCAACTGAACACAATTTATATATTTAAAAAATGTATAGTTGTTCAGAGTGGGCTACAACTGACCTTGAGATCTTATAACAATTATGTGAATTTTACTATAAAGTGTAGAACTGGGAGGACATCTACTAACAAGCTTTCAAAATATCTGTTTTCCATTTTTCTATTTTTTTATTGAAGCAGTTATCATAGAAGACAAAATTTTATAGTCACTAACAAAATAGATCATTTCTGACATCCATGTGATATATTTTATATTTGTACCCAAATAAACATAAAATATCTTAGAGTGCAAAGCTCTGTAATGAAATTGAAGGTGAAGAAGCAATTGCAAAAAACAATTTATATCAGGAGGAGGAAAGGAGAAAAAATCAGCATACAGCAGACCTTGAATGGCCCTGGAAAACCTCAGCCACTGATAGAAGGTGTGAATTAAACAAAAGTCTTTTTTAATAAATATTAATAGGAATTCAGAATTAAATTGAACCACTAGAGTGTTATTTTGATAGCAAATGTTAAGATTCACTTTTTGAATAAACAAAATAACTTTTTCCAAACAAGTATATTGAAAAATTTGGTAGATTTTTTTTAACCTCTTTATACCACCTACTGCCTTTATTGTTGAATTCTAAATAATGTATTTCTCATTTTTCTTCATCTATTCTTTGTATCATTTATTTGTCAAAGTGGTTTCTGGATCACATTCTTCTCTTCCAATTTACCTTCCTCATTTATATTTCTATTACCTTCTCACAGACCTTTTATAATTCATTCCTAAAGGTGTTAGTAATTTTTTGTATCACACATGTATTTATTCCCTGTATTGATTCAATTTTAATTTTTCAATTTTCAATGGAATGCACAAGACTGCATAAATTTATAAAGGAAAGAGGTTTATTTATTTCACAGTTCTGGAGGTTCAAATGCTCACATCTAGTGTTTTTTTGCTGGCAGAACAGAGTCAGCAGAAGATATCATAAGGCAAGTGACAAAGATATTACATGGGTAGATTCTGATATCTCCCTCTCCAACAAAAACACTAGTATTCAAACATACAGACTTCGCTCTGACAATCTCACGCACTTCTGTGTTAGTGAGATTTCAAAATACTGGACACTAAAAGCTAAAGGGGAGAAGTTTATTCAACTCACAGTTTGTAAATGTTTCAGTCCATAAATGGCTGTCTCCAAGGCAGGGTGGCATGGGGCAGAAGTGAACAGTTCATAGTAGTGGAGGACAGCAAAAAGAACAAGGGAACTGTAATAGTGTCTTCCTGCCCATTTTATCTTATCCAGACTCCAAGGACTAAGGCAGTGCCAAGACAATCACTGGACTGGTTTAGTCATCACATGCCTTTAATCCCAGCATCACATAGTGTAGATTCAACCACCTCTGAGAAAACTCCTGTGATTGTATGAGACTTTGGGAGGACATCTGAAACTAAACTACAAATCTTCTACAAATCACCTCCAAAGCTCTACCTCTGACACGATAGTTGGGTTTAGTTCTGCCTTTGTAATATCTCACAAGTATTCATTTCAATTCATGAGCATCAGGGGAACCCATTCAAACTATGTCCAAATAGCAGTCTACATTGAAAATAAAACTCTTTCTACTTAACTTATACAGGGATTTAATAAATGATAGAGATGCATATTGAAATTTCTTGATTTCAAAGTATTTCTAACTGTTATGGTTTCTAGCTAGATGCCCCCACCACAGACTCCGTCATTCATATGTGGGGCTTTGGGAATGGTGACTGGATCATAGGTGTGTGAAACATGTCATGGGCTTAGGCCATTGATAGGTTTATATTTGAGTGTGATCTTGGGAGATAAAGCCTGGCAGGCAGAGGTGTATCATCGTGAGTGTGACTTGTAAAGTGTAACTGTGGCCATGAGACTTTTCAAAATCAGTAAAAGATGGATGTGCACAAGCCATGCCCTGCTGTCATGCAAAGTCTTTCAAGTGTTCTTTGCCATTCTGTTTCTGCTTTCTTCACAACTGGAAAAATCACAGAACTTTGAAACACCATATTCCAGAGAAAGAATTGTTAGCCATTGTATTTATTAGATAAATTCATTTTGAACTGCTCAATGATACATAATTTAGCACAAATTCCTAAAAACAGGTGAATAAAATGTCCTTTAAATTTTAATTATGTTGAGGTCTTTTATTATATTAGGTGAGCCCTTTACTATGAATAATAAACATGAAAATAATGCTGGATAGTTCAATTCAAATGATTCCAACTATTATTGTAAACAATTATGTTTATTATGAGAAAGGAAAAAGCAGGTAAGTAGAATTAATACTTTAAGAAACTTTTAGGGGATGGGGAATTCAGTTTACTTGTTTTGGCATCTGCCTGGCAAGCACAAGGTCCCGAGTATGATCCCCAGTAACCACACACCGCATTGTTGGGCATGGTGGCTCATGCCTGTAATCCCAGCACTTGAGAGGCAGAAGCAGGAGGATTGCTATGAGTTTGAGGCTAGTCTGGGCTACACAGTAACTTGAGGCTAGTCTGAACTACAAAAGTGACACCCTGTCTCCAAAAAGAAGGAGGAGGAGGAGGAAGAAAAGAAGAATGAGAAGGAAAAGGAGAAGAAGGAGAGGGAGAAGCAGCTTTTTAGTGGAGATGTATTCAGAAAAACGGCTTTAAAATGACATGCAAATAATTAATTTGAGCTCCCAAATGACAGTCTTCCGAAAAGATGCCGGAAGGGCAAATCTCTAAAAGGAAATGGCAGAAGACTTTAAGATTATGTGGTATTTGGAGTGGAGACTTGACATGAACAAGATGTTGTGTGGTAGAATTCAGATTGAGAGCAATGTAAGTAAATATTCTCCTTGATTTACACTGTGGTGATATCTTAATGCAGCCATTGAAGGTGAAAGTGCACTCAATACAACTAAAGTATGGGGCATCGTTTCTTCTCATTATTGTGTGTCTTACTCAGATCTGTAGCTTGTGTTCTATGCCACCATCAAGAGAGACGATGTGATTGAATATCATTAGTCTATGAAACCAAATCCAAAATTTGAAGTTCACTGAATGTCTGTGGCCTTCAGATCACTATAAAGTTGAAAGTTTATAAGTCAACCTTGGTGTAGTTTTATACATATAGTGGGAAGCTGCATGCTGTGCCTAAAAAATGTGACAAGTACTTATTACTTGCAAAGCATGAGGCAAATCCTGTGAGGTACATGAAAAATATTAAAATTAAGAAACATAAATAAGTGGTTCTTCTCTTAATAAATTTGCAAGTTGATATGGGCCAGAAGGCATCTACATCATTAACATAACTATGTACAGAGTTTAGAGTGGGCTATAAGAGACTTGAACATGAAAGCTTGTTGAAAATAAAGCACTCCACAAAATTCTTAACGTTTTCAAGTATTTTTTTTTCAGTAAAAAAAAAAAAAGATTGCAACATCCATGAGCACCTGCTTACAATTCTGAGTGACCCAAAAGACTGTAAAATAGTTAAATAGCTGGAGCACTGTAAATACACTGGTTTTGAATCTGTTGTTGCTTTCATTTCTACTGTAAATGTTTTGAGTTGGGTCTTTAAAATGGTGCAGAGATTTGATAAGCATACTTTAGTTTAGTGCCAAACAAAAGAATAGTCTGCAGAGATTGTAAATTAGGGAATGTGTAGGGACTACTCAGAGAACAAGGAAGAGATCGATTTTGCATGACATGCTATACACAGGGTGAGGTATTCAGCCTCCCAGGACTGCCATACTAAGGGGGTTACATGTCATCTGCCCAGCATGACATCATTCAGGTTGCACCAGTATGCAGCAGAGCAGGGAGCAACAAGGTAAAGTTATTATAAGTATTTGGGGTTATTAAAATTCAAAGAAGCTGAAAGTAGAATGACCTAGATAAGAGGTGATTTGCATAGTCTGGAGAGAAGTAATTAAAGTATAGAGATAGAGCCACAGCTGTAGGGAAGAAAATGCAGAGAGAAATTTGACAAGCTGTAGACAGATAAAATTCATTGAAGTTGACAATTGGTTATATATGAGAGCTGGAGGTAAAGTGAGAAAATACTCCTTAAGATATTTTTTAGGGTGTTTGTTTGTTTGTTTGTTTTTGAGACAGGGTCTCACTTTGTAGTTCAGACTGATCCTGAACTCCCTATGTAGGTAGCCTCAAACTCACAGCAATCCTTCTGCCTCTGCCTGAGCTATCACACCTGACAGAGTCCTTAAGTTTTAAAGTAACTAGGTGAATGGAGGTGACAAGAATTAAATAAAGAGATAAACAAACAATACCAGCTTGGATAATTTTCATGAATTTTGTTTTGCATCTGTTTGCATTTTTGATGTGATGGAGGAATACATTGGTAAGATTTCCAGCTTGATTATGGTTTATGTCTAGATACCCCCTCAAAGCCTCATGTGGTCATAGGTGGAGTTGTTCAAAGATGCCTGGATTTACAGTGTGTGGTGCTGGGATTAAAAGTTTCTGACCACTAAAGTATTCTACTAATTGGTTCGGCATAGTTCTGGATGTGGGTAATGGAAGCCCATCTGGTTGTGAGTGCTCCCTGCCCTAACAGTGTGTACCATAAATAGGATGTAAGGACAGAAAGAGAATTTCTGTCATGGCTTGCTGCTGTTTTATTTTATTGCTTTGCTGCCTTCTGCCTACCATGAATGGTTTCTCCTCTGGAATGCCCATCTATCATGACACACTACTTTGAAGCCTGCTGATCTTGGACTGCAGCCTCTATAAACTGTAAGCTAAAATAAACCTTTTCATTTTTAATCTGGGATATTATTTTGTCTCTGCAACAAGAAAAGTAAAGTAACTTTCCAGTACTAAACTTCAGGATGTAGTTAAGGTCAGAGCAGGATAACCTGCAGGCTTAATTCTTCTTTGGGAGAGAGATGAAGAAAAGATACGACTTTGACAGTCTGATGCCATATCCTAGAGAATTTTCTGTTCTTTATTTTGAACAAGATATTATGGTTGAGATCTGCAGTGTCCCTCAGAAATATTATATGCTATGAAGGTGATGGATGACATACACTATATTTTTCTGAATGAATTCATAGATGACTTGTTATTAGGAGTGGGGTTTAGTTGAGGACTGGGGCCTAGTTAGTTAGAGGCCTAGGTAGACTAGTTGCACAGTAATCTGGAAGTGTGTATCTCCTTCCCCAGTTTGTCCTTGTTCCTCCACCTCCTGTCACTTGTGATCTGACCAGCTTTCCTTCACTGGACCCTTACATCATGTTATTCTGCTTTATAGCTAAACGACCAGGGAAGGTAAGCCAAAGTAAATACTCCCTCCTTTACATTGTCAATACTGGGCATAGTGTCACAATGACTGAAACTGAAGGTATTCAAGAAAATACACATCAGCATGTCTATGCCTTTGACATTATCTCTTTCTCTTTATTGATATCAAAAGTGTTGGGATCTTATCAGCATCCCTGTTGTTTCTGCATCTGTGACGTTGTCACTCAGGCTGTCAGGTTGTATTGCTGATGAAAGTGAAGTTGTATCTGCAATTCTATTTGAAGATAACATGCACATTGGTCTCCATTCTCTCAAAGATGTCCTGTTTGCCACAAGGAAGAGAAATCCTATCTCAATGGTACTTTCACATTTAAATAAATTCATCTAGTTAAATAGATTCATTGCTTTATTCCTCATATGTATTTTGGAGATGGAAGTTCATTTAGAAGTTTGTTTCATCCTAAGTTTTCTGGCATGCATGTATATATGGCATTTTTCTCTCAAGTCTACTGGTCCAAAGTATTTCTGTTCTTTTCTGCCAAAAAAAAAATGCTTTCTCTGAAATATTCCAGCATTATCAGTATTCTCTCTCCCTGTCTCTCTTCCTCTTTCTCTCCTTCTCTCCTTTCACTATTATTGTTCTAGAGATTAAATTCAGGGCCTTTGCATTGAGTTATATACCCAAACTTTTTAAAAAATCTATTTTCAGACAGAATTTCACCAAGTTCTCAGGCTGACGTCCAATTTATGATCCTTCTGTATGAGTCTTTCAGAGTGCTAACTTTTCATACACATGTACACATACACAATTAGGGTCATTCATAATATAGGGTAATTTATAAACCACACGAAGGTCACAAGAGTTCATCTAGCATTTAAAATTTTTAAATATTAAATTGCTCCCAACTCATTTATATGCATTTAACCAACTGAAACAGGGCTTCTCCTTAACATATTTGTGAAATGAAAAATATAAAATTAAGTGAAGTATTTGATACATTTTTAAATTATCAATGTAAAATTATCAATGTATAAAATTATCAATATATCATATACATTGCATCTTATGCTGCAGCTGTCATTTTGTCAAATTAGTTGACAAAATATTGCCTTAGCACTTTTTTAATACATTTTTTTAATCTCTTAAACACTCAAGCAAAAGATTTCCTTTGTAAAAAAGGCAGATGATCAGCTATTGGATCTCTGGGTGACACATGAAAGCCAAGTCAGCACCTGGGCTCAGAACCTGTCAGAACTTCACAGGTTGTTCACTTGAGCAATGACCACAGTGATTGGAGTAATAGTAACAGCAACAATAGTGGCTAGTACTAATAAGGGATCGGTTAAGAATTTATTTCTAAAGATCAAATCAATTTTGATAATTAAGTTACATAAAAATGAATCTACAGTCAGAAAAAAATCTGAATCAGTCCCTTGCAGAGCTCTCATAAAGCCTTCCTAGACTATACAGATATTTGAGTTTAGACTAACTAGCACAGCTTGGTCTAGTGAGCCCAGATAGGCATAAGGAGCTTAGGTAGCCGATAAAAATACCTGGATTCATATTCCCACCTCTTCCTAGGAAAGCATTTCTTTCTAGAATTAGAATTTAGAGATAAGCTAAAGATAATGATGTTTTCATATACTCCTGCTATGTGCTTTGTTTCTGAATTGGAGCCACATAGACTAAGCAATTACACTTGGGATCCTCCAGGTTGATCGCAGCTCGATCCATGTTTTACCCATTCTGATTTTGCTGTTTCAATTATCTCTGACCAAGAACCTCAGCTGCTACTCACTCAGGATTCTTCCTGAAAACCCCAGAGCTATTCTTCTTAGTCCAATAAAACTATCCTAATTTCCTCCTTTTCTATTTGCACCCTCATTCTTCAATGTTGAGAACACAAACTCAGAACATCTGACAGGTAACAAATTGGGCATTATTTCCCCCATCATAATAGGTATATAGAAATAAGTTGAGTTATCTCCTACAAAAAGTGAAGACCTGGAGAAAATAAGAAGAGATCAACCGATGCACATTTCGATTTGAAAGGAGAGGAAAAAGCCAAAATTAGAAAACTGAAAAATGGAAGGAGGCACCTCAAGGGGGAATGAATAATAGATCTTATCAGGGTCCAAAGAGTGTCAGAAACTGGCTCACTCAAGAAATGAGGGATGAGCAGAGAGATGTGCCATTCTCAAAGTAGTGAGGTGAAACCCAGTGTAGTTATGAGCTTAAGAAGATAGGAAATAAAATAAAATGGAGACAGTAGACATAAATAACCCTTAAATGTTTAAATGTAAAAAAAGAAGACAAGCACATCAGTTCTGGAAGCTTTTAGGGAAGGACTGTGGTGTAAATAAAGCTTTACTCAAACACAGCTGTGCTCTTTTGTTTACACATGTAGATGGTTATTTTCTCCTGCAGATAGAGCTATTTTCTTAGGTCAGAGATGAGAAACTGTCTTAAAGATTGAATCATCTTCAAAGCCTAAAATATTTACTAATTGGTTCTGTACAAAAAAATCTTTAATATCCTCTCCAAATGATGCTGCAAATACTGATACTAGAACTTATAACAAAAATGTTTGTTCTTTGCTGATTATGTATTTAAAGAAAAATATTTCTATAAACTGATTATGTAGACAGTAACTTTCTGTACTTGATTGATTATTCTACACAGAATATATTCTGTACTCTGGTACTCACTGATGGTGTACAGACAGACACATAACACCACTACTATTCTATCAATTTGGGATATTTGGGAAAGAAAGAATTTTAATCATAGTATGATTTTTAAAAGTAACTCTATAATGACAGGAAAACTTTTCTGATCTTGTTTTATTAGACAATTAAATCTAATTCATGAATAATTAATTTCAGTATAGTCATTTTACATTAAACTTATTTTGATATTATGAATCATTCAATAAATTACTATTCAGGTAATTAAAGAATGATAAAAATAACATTTATTGTATGCAAATTTGTGCATTCTCTTCATTGCAATAAATTAATAGCCTTATTACCATAAACACCTCCTTACTGATGGTTCATCAGGCCTTGTGTGCCACATTTAATTCCATTTCATTGCAAATTTCTAAAGCTATTTTGGACTATATTGGGTTTTTTAAGTACTAAAATTACTTATTGGCTCCAAATACAAATAAATAGTGCATTTCTTATATCTTTCAGGAATTGGATAACAATTCTTGACTGCATATAATTTTCATGAGATGTGAATTGGAATGTGCTGTTCAAAGTCTTTATGATGCCAATGCTGTGGCTGCCAATTTCTAAATTTCTAATTAATGACTACAAAATGAAGATTAAAATAATGAGCACAATAATTAAGAATGAAGCATACATATGGCATACAAGCTTTTAATGAAGCTTATAGAGTGTGCAAAGACCAATAGGTACAATAACACTCTCATTGAAAGATTTTTATTACTATCTTTCAGAGAGTTGGAACAGATATTCAGAAATAATTAAGCATGTTAAATAACCTGTTTTTGAATTGTATTTGAAATATAACCAACTTTGGCTGAAATAATTTTTCAAATTAAAAGTATTGATTCTTATACTACCTCATTATTTATTAAATAAAACTGAAATGTCTGAATTTTAACTATTCACATATTTGGCAATGAAATTAGACTTTCTATCAATTTTCCTTATACACAATGTAGAAGTCTTATTTATATGCATTTTACATTACAATATTTTCATAAATATATATGAATTCCTACCATTTTAAAGAATGTTAATAATTTTAAATAATTAAATATTACTTGACTTTGATAGGAAGAGGTCAGATAAGTATGTTTGAGCACCCTTTTTGAGTAAGAGAATTTTTAAATTAAAAATTATTAAAGTAGAAGACACAATGTCATTCACACTCCTCAAAACACTTCCCTCACATTGAACACAACTATCCCACTGCCCTAGGCACTTTCTAAAGCAGTTCTGAAAGTCCTCTGCTGTGAGAGTCTTTAGTAGCACTGCTTTCGCTGCCTCGGCGTCATAATTGATTCAAAACATTGACCTTCCATGATCAATTTAAATTTGCAGAATTAGCAGATGTCCCACAATGTCAGATCCAGTGAAAAAAGTCAACAGGACGCCATACTTTTCTGTTCTTGCTTTTCTATTGACAGCAATGTACATCATATTTTTAATCAGACTTCATAAGGACAAAAGAGTACTCCCAGAACTTCTTCAGAAAGTGGTGGGAATAATGGGATAAAGGTGTTCAAATCGAAGGAGAGTATTTTAAGAAAGATATTTTGCAATGTGTCTTTTACTGTAATACATATTTAATTTTTTAAATACTCATCATATTTTCAACCATATTGTGTAGATAGTCACAGCATTTGGATACCTCGGTTACAGAGAACAATGAGCTCTTGGACATGTTGAAAACTATTTTTTCATTGTGGCAAAAATCATCTCGCCATGCTGAAACACATGCCTGGAAGATTAGTTGACAATAAGTAGAATTTTCCTTCTTAAAATATACTGTTACTGAGAAGTTGGCAATCTCAAGCAAACTCTTCAGAAGGTCACCTCTTATTCAAAAAGTACAAAGCAACCAGCACTTTCTCTGTGAATTGATTCTGCTGTTAATTGAGAGGGTCCAGGGTGAATGGAGGCACTCCATGCTAGGCAGGCTAAAAGGACATGAAGCCAGCCCTACCGTCATCAATAGAACAGGCAAACAGACTATGGAAAAGAAAAAAAAAATAGAAATCAGTGGGCATCTTAGGACTAGAGAGACCACTAATATAACAAGAGTTTTCATATGGATCTGCAGGTTTAATGTTTATCTTACTGAGTTGCAATTTTACTTTGATCCAATTCCTTTGTATACTCTTACTCTTTTCTTTTAGAACTGAATTGGAATATGTATCCTGTACCATTGTATGTTGACAGTACTTATCTTTTCTATTTATGAGGCTCATAGTTAAGATTTTTCCTTGCACCTTAGAGGAGCCTTTGGACTTGACCTTTGCACCAATACTAGAAATGTTAAAACACTTAGGGTCGCTGGAGATAGCTAAATGCATTTTTTATGAAGAGATGTGCATGAGTCTTTGAGGAGCAGGGCAGAAACTTTATAATTTAGATTTGCAAGGCCTTCAACATCTCATGTGTTTGGAAGATGATTGGATTATTGAGTGTTTCACAGCTGATTTGCTGTTTGGAGGCGGGGTCTAGTCAGAAGAAGTAGGTCAGAGTGGGCACGACATCCAAGAGTCTGTCTCACTCCCGGGTTATCCTTTCATCCCTCTGTTTCTTGTCTGACTCTACTGGTGAACAGTTTTTCCTCCACACATGCCGTTCCGCTAAGCCTTCCTCTCTGGCCAATAGGACTAAAACTGTGAGCCAAAATAAACCCATCCTCCTTTAAGTTGTGAATGTTAACCATTGTGGCAGAGTAACAAGAAAGTGACAGAGACAGTGTTCTTGGTTCCAATGAGTATTGGAAAATAGGTTTTAAAACTATTGACTTCTGCCTCTGTTACTGTGTCTCCTTTTGAAATCAATTAAGATACTAAGTGAAATCAATTGAGAAAGTACTCCAGTTGAGAAGATTTGGTATAAATACATATGCTTTGATAGTATTTCTTTAAAGTAGTAGTAAAGGAGTATGATATTTCTGGCTCTTCATTTTTTTTTTTTTGGTTGGTATACTCTTTTTTTTAATTTATTGAAATCTTTATTGGTACATTACATATACGCATCATGATTGCACTCCATAATGGGGATTTGTACTAGTATAAGACACAAATTAATTCTCATTTTTTCATGGCTCTTTAAATTTTAATAATAGAACAATAACACATTTCATTTTACCATGTGCTAATTGGTGTTTAAAATTTAAATTTGTAGTTTCTTACAGTAGCCTTAAGAATTAGGTATTGTTTTTTCATTCCATTTTAAGATGAAGAAAGTGGAGCACATGAAGTTAAACTCAGCCAAGGCCCTGGTAGTGCAGCATGAACAGGAACAGCCAGGGCACAGTCGCGTGTTACTGGCTTTACCACCAGTGCATCATGGATCTGAGTCTGGGCCTTCCCAGAATCTGTCCCCAGCAAGATTTAATTGTGCCAGTTAATTGGAAGGGAAAGTTAGGTAATAAGCTGTGAACAAGAGCACATCAAAAACACAACACTTTTGTTAAAATGTGCATGTGTTTTGGGGGCTTACTATCACTGAAAGTAAGTGTATTCTTTGAAATAAGATATGATGTTCTTTTAGTTGCCATGATTTTCTTTACATCTTTAATAATGCCTGATTTGGGAGCTAGGAGTGTAGATCAGTGGTTCACCACATGCCTAGCCTGTGTGAGATCTTAGGTTTGATCCCTAGTATCATATACATTCACAAAAATATCTGATACTAAACTCCTGTCCAAAGAAATTATTTTTAGAGCTAATGTTCTATTATTCTATCACTTTATTACTATTAATATAAAAATTCAGTTGCATATTCATCAACTTGCCTTTCCACAGAACTTCTGAGATTGACTTAGCCTATTTAAGTGAATGACAGCGAGGACACCAGGTTTGAGAGTCACCAACAGTTATGTATCAGGCTGTAAGATGTGGTTACATAACTATAATTTCATGCAATATTTAGTTTTTCTGGCTATTGAAGTTGTGCTTATTAATTCATATTTAATTAACTTATATGAACAGGGTTTGTCATTATCTGTGCTGACTCTCATGTAATGAACTGGGAGTTTTGTAATAAAAATGCAAACAACATTTGCGTAAAAATGATTAACTTGACTGACATAAATACCTCATTCTGTGTTCATAAGAAGACCAGGTGCTTCATTTAAACTACCTATATTCATTTGCATAATTCATTCTTCATTGTTTTTAGAAAGTATATTCCAACAGTGTACTTCAAAATAAAGTAGGTATTGCTTTGTATGCATGGAAAATACATCCAGGCAATGAGTATGCGCCACTAACATCATTCTACTATTTCTTCTTTACTTTTCTGTATTTATTTATTTACTTAATTTATTTACTGATTTGGTACTGAGGAGCAAACTCGGGACCATTTCTGTATTGTATTTGGTCTAGAAATACATACATTGGAAATGTCACATTATAGAAGGCCGGGTATAGGTCACATCATACAGAGGCTTTGGGGTTGTGGTGTAGGAAGAGGCTGAGCAAAACTGTTCCATGCTGTCAGCACACTGGAAAGCTCATGGCCACCCCAGAGAGAGACAGCACACTGGGAGGTGACAAGAGGGAGATGCAGTGGTTGTACATGGAGTTCATCAGTTGAATTTAATAATCATGGAAGGAAAAACAACAAAAGAACAATATCTTCATTTTTCTTCTTGGAATTTAGCAACAAAAACAAATAATAAATTTCACAAAGAGTAGAAAGGCCCTCCCTAATTCAATTTTCTGCTTTTTAAAAAAAATCTTAATCTTACCAGAAGGCATAAGCACGTGATAGATACGGAGAAGTTACAAGTATGTCGCTTTATTATCTCTTTACAAGTTACACTGCCAATCTGAATACAGTAGATTGAAGCAGTACGAGACTTATCTATCTATTAAATACAATCCAAAGAGAGTCCTTCCTCAGGACACAGGGTATCAGGGTTGACAACAAGAAGACTGTACTAAACTTCCTCCTCAGTTTGAAGGAAATGGTTATCTCAAGCCAGAGAGTGGCTATATTGGAGTGCCTCTTGAAATGGGAAATGTATCTCAGGTTGAGCTTGTCTTGCAGAGCTGAGGATGGCAGTTCATGCTGTGCAATATTTGGAACATGGACCACGTTGTTGAAAAGAGAATAGTCTGTAAGGTCATTAATCTTGCAGCCCATTATTGTCTTTGCTATTGTGAGTGATCTTATATATAATGTGTGCTATTTCTAAGCTTTGGTTCCCCTTAAATGAAAAATGGAGAGCCGGGGAGTTAGCTCAGTGGTTCTGGCGCCTGGCTTGCAAGCACAAGGACCCAGGTTCGATCCCTGGTAACCACATACAATACTGGGTGTGGAGACTCACGCCCAGCAGCAACCAGTATCGCATACCACAGTGCCAGGCATGGTGGCTCACATCTGTAATCCCAGCACTTGGGAGGCAGAGGCAGGAGGATTGCTGTGATGTGAGTTTGAGGCTGAGCTCAAGGCCAGCCTGAACTACAAAGTGAGACCCTGTCTCAAAAAAATAAAAAAAGAAAGAAAAATGGATATGATTTCCTTCCTTACCTCACAATATTAAGATAAAAATCAAATGAGTTTGATAACAAATATCAAACTTAATTGCAAAATATTAAAATACTCTTAAAATCAGAACTAAAAGGAATATCACTGTGGAATATCAACCATATCATCATGTCTATGCAAAATTCCATGTACACAGAAGGCACTTTCTATAGTTATGGTCTGGAATGTCCACAGAAGGCCCAAGTGATAAAGGCTTAGTCTTCAACACATTGTGAAGACGATGGAACCTTTAAGAGGTGAATGCTAGTGAGAGGAAGTTAGGTCACTGTGTGAAGGATGCCTGTGATCAGCCCCTCCCATTTTAGCTTACGGATCATGAGATGAATAGCTTTGCCCCACTGAGGACTTCCCATCTGATATGCTGTGATGTGTATGATCCTCTCCTCTCCCTCCATTTCTTGGTCTTCTCTCCTTCTGCAAAAGAATCATTTCCCTCTTTCCTATTATTCTATTATGACAAAAAAAACATGATATTTAAGCTTGTGTGTATGATTTATTTCACTTCCCAGTAGAGTTTCAGAGTGCATCCATTTTCTTAAACATGACTTAGGTTTATCCTTCTTTATGGCATAGAATTCTTTCAAATGTATGTCAGGGATACATAGAAATGACAAAGACTAAAACTAGTCAAGTCTGAAGAAAACTAGAACCTCAAAAATACAGAGATCTGTTACTAAGCTCCAGGAACGAAGGCCTTGTGGAATTCCCACAGGGCTAGACAGAGAGATAAATGCATCAGAGAAGACAGCCCAGAGACAAACTATGTTACAAGGAAACTTCACACAACAGAGAGGAAGCCTGAACAAATAAAGAATAGAATAGTGCTTCAATGAATACAGTATTTACTCTTATCGAAGAAAAGTATAGTTAGACTTACACAAAAAGTAAATTACAGGTGAATTCAATACCTACATGTACATGAAGAAAAATACTTGAATATCATTTCTGAGGAAAAATAGTGACTTCACTGCATTTAAGACTTGGAAGAATATGGGCACTGTAGTGCACGCCTGTAAACTCAACATTCCAGGAGGCTCAGGCAACAAGATCAGAGTTCAAGTTCTATATGAGACTCTAAGGGAGACTCAGTTTAATAATAAAAAATAAAGTAGGGAATGTGGCTCAATGTTAGAGGGTCCCTGGGATTTGATACCACACACACATATAAACACACATGAAGAGACTAAGAAAGATTTTTGAAAAAGTCTAAATTATAATCATAAAATGATTTCTGAAAAACTGAAAGCCAACTACAGGGTGTCAAAGACTGAAATTTTTATACTACACAAAGGCAGTATGAGAAAAAAACAAGTCAAGATTGGTGAAAATGTTTTCAATGTATAGAGGCAAAAAAAAGGATTCCCCAAAATCAGTATGAAAAATGTCTTTTAATTGAAAAATGTGTTAACCATATAAAAGAGTACTTCATCAACAAATAAGAACTGAGAATGATAAGCCAATAAAAGTACTTGTCTGTTGCACGTGCGTGTGCAAGGAGCTTCACATCAATTTCCCTTTTAAGAATCCTATATTAAAATAATAACAAGAGAGCTCGTCAAGTATAGCAACAAGATTTCACAAGTTTGACAAAGCTAACTTTCCTATGGACAGATAATGGGAAGATAAAATGTCTTAGATTTTCCTAATAGGAATTTAAATTTGTGTAATTACTTTGAAGAGTAATTTAACAACATGTGATAAAGACACGCACATAGTCAGAACTTGAAATTATATTACCCACCACATATAAAGATAGTCCTTTATTGCATTTTCTGTATTATTCCACTACTATAAATGTTTCATAATTTTAGAATATCCTGTCACTGAAGGAAAAGTATTAGTATTTACAAGTATACCCATCTGAAAAATAATCTAAAATCATTAATGATAATCTAAGGATGCAACAGAATGTAGGTTTCTAAAATGTATTATGTGAGTTGCTATTTCTGTCCCTAATAACTTCTTCATAGTTGGATATATATTGTAGGCATTAATTTTCTTTTTAGGAAGAGAATGTTTTATTTAAAATTTTAAAAAGAATAGAGCTTATTTATTTCTACCTATCCCCTTTTCTCATTATCACATAGTTTACATTTAGTATGAGATCATATATATTCCATTTACTTGAGAAGGTTGAGTCCCAGTCATTCTGGGCCAATAAAAAAGAAGAAGGTGCCTCTAACAGTGAGTGTATTCTCCCCCTATTAAAAGGCAGATTAATGGGCACCTATATTTTTGAACTATTTATATAGATGAGCTCTGATTTGTAGACCCTTCTGAATTGTTAGAATTGGCTGGAATATGGTAGCACAGTCTTTGTTAGATTCATATCTCTGGGCTTAACTGTACTCTAAGTCTCCATGTTTAGTCAGGATTCCTGGCACAGTGAGATACTTTGAGAACAGGCTGTGTGAAAGGACATCTATTGTGTGTTGCTCCCTGAAAAACTGGAATCATAGTATGTTCTTAAAAACAGCAGTATACAAGTCCATTTATCTCTCCAGGTTTAGTACAGTGCTCTTAAGTTCATGTCACTTTATTATACTTCACTTGATTGCACCTTCCAAAAACAGGGTTTTTACAAATTGAAGATCAGAAGCAACTTTGTTTCCAGCAAGTCTGATGATTATTTATTCCAACTCAGAAAATTACTTACAATCTTTAGCAATATAGTACTTGAAAATTAAGTAGGTTCACTGTTTTGTATAGTATTACTATACATTTAGTAGACTACAGTATACTTTTTTATATCCAGAAAACTAAAAGCCATGAGACTCATTTCGTTTTCAGATTCATTATGAAGTTCAAAACCGAATTTGTAATGTCTCCCAAGTATGCTCATGTTGTAATAGTGTACTGTTTCTAAATATTATTTTACTTTTTCTTTAAAATAAAATATTTTCTACTTAATTTTACAAATATTTAATTGTGTTATGTTCAACCATTAAGAAAATGTTGTGATATACTATTAGACTAGTTTCAATTGTACCATAAATTTTTTCTTTGTGTCATATAGTTATTCTCAATGGTTTTCTCAGTCACTTTTTCATGATATAGATGCATAAATAACTTCCAGACATGAATAATACATCAAGCAAAGTAGAGCTCAATAACTCTAATCCAGTTTTATATAAAAATCAATTGCTACCTTTTGGCATTCAATTCAATCTTTCCGCCTATTGACAGTGATACCACTTCATTTGACATTCTTGAGAAAAAATATAAATAAGACAGCTGAAATGCATCATTCTTTCAAAAATAAAAATCTGAAATGCACATCCATCTGTCAAATACCACCTTGTCAATGTAATGAAGGGCACCATAAGGTAGAATAATTTGTGTACCTTATAACACTTTATCAATTCTTGGCTGGCAATGTGTAACAAAACTCAATATCTTGAAAATTTCTACACTAATTGTTTTAACAGTACTGAGGCAACTGAGTGTGGTGGAACTTGCCGATAATCTCAGTATCATGGGATTCTGAAGCAGGAGGATCACAATTTCAAGCCCAGCCATGGCAACTTGATGACTTTGCAAGGCCCTGTCTCAATAAAATAAAAATAAAAGGACGGGTGTGCTTCTCAGTGGGAAGGTCAAAAACAACAGAAAAAGCTGATGCACAGAAACCAATATGGTTGTGATAAGTTCTTCACAGTCTTTAGATGCTTTAGAGACTCTGACAATGTCCAATCCATTTCCAATCTCTTCTTTCTCTGTAGTCATCTGTCATAGTTTCTTTCATTGTTGCTAGACAGAATACCCAACACCTACAAGTTGAATGAGAATAATTTTATTTCGACTCACAGTTTACAGAGGACTCAGTCAACCCTTTACTGGCTCCAAATCAGGGCAGCCTGGCAGAGGGATATCTCAGAGGGGAAACAGTTCATGGCAAAGCAGGAAGCAGCAACCAGCAGTGAAGCAGCATGCCTTCTGTCTTCCCCTTTTATCTCATGCAGGCTAAAAACCTTTTGGATAATGTTACCCACATGCACAAGTGAGTCTTTCTATTATTCACAACCAGAACAATACTAAACCAACCACTGGACTAATTAATATACACATCATTCATCCCAGTTTTACAAACTTTAAATTCAGCCAAGTCCTTAAAGTTCCACTTAGGAACACATGGGGATTTGGGGAAACATCTAGAGAGAAGCCATAACGTCATCTCACTGCAGAAACTGAAACCTAATGACTTATATTCCAAAGATCCCTTGCTTAAGTGCTGGGTAGTGTGGTATTGGCCAGTATAAAAAGAAATTGACTAGGAGGGAGTATTTCTGTGCAGTTTTTATTTTCTATTTTTACAGCATAAATACCTTCTGATGTTGGCACTGCAATACTTAGAATATCAAACATATAAAGAAAAACAAGAGTGAAAGAAGTTGGCCTCATCTTTACATTAAGCCAATAGATGTTACATTCATACTTCTAATTTCAGGAAATTATAATTGAAGCTAAACCTTGCTCACTGGCAAAGGACATTTCAAATTTAAAAGCCAAATAAATAATTGACACATCAGTCTGGCTAAGTGATTTATAATAAATTAGTTTTGATTACTTTTTGCTTTAAGTACCCCTTGCAATTATATAGAACTTTTAATTTTTCCTGTAATGGCATTAGTTCAAGTTCTCATCACTTTTGCCAGAAATGCAGTTTGTGTCTTTGCCACTGGATAAATTGTGAAAGAGAACATTTAGCTGACAGTGATTCAATAATCAACTGATTCCCTGGACTTCCTTCTATTTTTAAGTTTTGCTGATGCCTGATCTACTTTCTGAATTAATTTTAGGACACAGTTAAGCATACAATATCTAGTGTCCAGTGTGAGTCTATTTTGGAAAAGAAGCCCCCTATGCCCTGTGACATTTCTACAAATGCTTAGATTTGTGCTCATCTTTGTACTCCCCAGGCAATTTAGAATATTACCCCCTGTATGTTTGTGGCAAGCCTTTTTTTCTTTGGGTGTGTGTGGGACTGTTTCCTAATACTATCAAAAAGGATGAAAGTCCACTAATGTCCATAACTCCTCTATTTAGTAGTTTAAAAATATCAGATCCTTATAGCTCTATATCTTGGAGTCTTTTTTTTTCTGTTTTTACAGTTGAGGCCTTTCATAGTTACAATATCTGAAGCTGTGTGACGAAGACTCATTTTTGTTGTTTTGTTCACTTTTTTGGTTAGTTGTTTTTCTGCATCTGAAGATGGTAAGCGTGTTTTAGGTGGTATTCCAATTACAAACAGTTTTGAAACTACTACTACTATGGGCACTGCCTGCAGAGCATCTTGCTGCTCAGAACTCTGCTTCTGGCTCAGAGTCAGCATGACTTCTTATTTAAAGGTCAGTGCAGGTTTTTGGAAACCTGGCCACTCTATCTCTGACAGCCACCAGCAGTACTGATGTCAGTGTGGTGTGTGGGCTCCTGTAATTTCCTAGCTGTTAGCATAATGACACATGACTTCAAACTGTGCTTCAGTAAATTGCTTCTTCTTAAGACCTTTTACCATTCCTGCATCTCACAGGGCACATATATTTCATTTTTAAATAACAACTACAAAAATACCTATCTCACTGCTTCCAATTAATTGTGTGAGAAAAAAAAAAAACCTCTTGCTCTTTGTGGCACAAAAATACACCAGCTCATAGTTCATGTCAGTTTCTTCCAACAATGACTGAAACACAGAATTTTCTATAATCAAGAAAGTTAGTTTACACTTTAGCCAACATGTATTTTTCATTTTTAATTAATAGATTTATCATTGACTTGGTCTAATAAAAAATGACTGGATTCCCAAAATATTACATTGTGGCCCTTGCCATGTAGAAATAGCAAAATACTAAATCAGTGTATATATTGTCTATGAAAATTTCTCCTCATGATTGCAGCAAATTTACTATGACAATTATTTTAGTAGAACAGAAGTATTCATTTCCATGACCTTCTATATTGGACAAATATTTGTTAAGAGAATTAATTTTAATTAACCTATGTAAATGTCAGCTAATTTTGAGAACGAGCAAGTCAAGAGGAAGGTAATATAAAGAATTCATAAAATATCAGAGTTTTACCAAAACAACATAAAGGATTTCAATATGATGTAAACTACCAATATTTTATGTTAACTTGCCCCTTGCTCTCTTACTGAATTTTTAATCAGTTTTAACATGGGTTTTTTTTTTGTTTTTTGTTTTTTTTTGAGTCTCCATCCTTAGTATATATCAAATCTTCTATGAACTGGGATAGTTCAACTTCCTTATTTACTAGTTGTACATGTTTATTTCTTTCTCTTGCCTAATTGCTCTAGCTAGAACGTCTAGTAAAATATTAAAGAAGAGACATGAAAAGAATTACTCTTGTTCTGGTCCTGATTTTAGAAGAAATGACTTCGAACTTTCCTTATTCAAAATGCTGATGGTGGCAGTTTTTTCACTTTCATTATGTCAAAGTGTGGTCCTCCTCTCCCTAATCTGTTCAGGAACTTTACCATGAAGTTCCTAAATTTTCTCAAATGATTTTCCTATTTTTCCTAAGATAATCACATGGTTTTCCTCATTCATTCTCACTATCTGGTATATACTACATTGCCCAATTTGCATAAGTACAGCTCGGGACTGAAACCAGTTTGGTCATGGTGAGTGATCTTGATTTGTTGTTGAATGTGGTTTGCTAGAATTTTTGTATCCATGGTCTTTAGGGATAGTGGTCTGTAGCTGTTATCATTGTGTCCTTTTCTAGTCTTGGTAACAAATGACACTCACTTAATAAAATGAATTTAAAATGTTTCCTTCCCTATGGAATTGTTTGAAATAATTGTTTCTAGTGTTTCCTTAAATCTGGTAAATGTCAGCATGATGTCAACTAGTCTGGGACCTTTTGTTGTTAATGTTTGGAAACTTTACTGCTAAATGAATCTCATTACCTCTTATTTCTGTTTTCATTATTTTAATGTCATGGTTCAATTTTGATTTTTAAAAAATATTTTGGTTCAATTTTGGTAAGTCATGTGTATCAACAGATGTATCTATTTCTTCTAGATTTTCAAACTTGTCAGCATAAGTTTTCACAATAACCCTTAAAATTGTTTTATTCGCTATGGTGTCAGTTAAGATGTCTCCTTTCTTTCACTTCTAATTTAATTTATCTGGGTCTCATCCTTAGGTTAGTCTACCTAAGGATTTGATAATTTTGTTTAGTTTTCAAAAATACAACTTTACTTCATTGATCTTTCACATTTTTGTTCTTATTTTATTTTTGTCTTGATTTTTGTAATTTCTTTCCTTGATTAAATTTTGGTTTTGTTTGTTCTTGCTCTTCTAAATTCTCAAGATGCATCATTAGGTTTCTACTATGAATCTTTTTCTAATATACCCACTCATTGCTACAAACTCCTACTACTGCTTTTGCTACATCTCACAAGTTTTGATAGGCTCCCTCACGTTTCAAGAACTTTTTAAATTCCCTCCTGGCTTCTTTGATGAACCATTTTTCATTCAAAACTTCTTGGTCACATCTCCATGCACTAGTATAAGCTCTGAAAGTTCTTGTGTAGACCATTTCTACTTGTAGTCCATGGAAATCAGAAAATATGGGAATATAATTTAATATTTTTTAATTTGTTAGGATTAATTTTATGGTGGGCTAATTGGTCTGTTCTAGAAAATATGTCACGTATTGATGAGAAGAAGATGCAATCTGCATCTGATGGATGGAATGTTCTGTAAATGTCTCTTAGGCCCTTTTAACCCACAGTGCAGTTTAATACTGATGTTTCTTTTCTGATCATTTTTGTCTGCATGATCTGTCCACTGAAGAGAGTATTGAAGTTTTCCACTATGCATATACACAATTTATATCTATCTCCTAATTCTTGAAGATTGTGCCCTCCAGTCCCCTCTACATTACACCTGTTCCATCTAGTAAAGACTACTCAGTGGGCTTGTGCTGGGCCGTCTGAAGTTTGCGAGTTACATACTTTAGTATCAGTGCAGTGAAGTATCTGTGGAGGCCCACAGACGGGACTATGTGGTGCTTTCTGAACACTGGAGCCATCTAGATTCAGACCATAATTCCTTGCTCAAAAAGAAACTTAGTGACAGCACCTGACGGAGAGGTTTGGAAAGATGATGTGCAATATTCTTCCAATGCAAGTCTAATCTGCAGAGTTCAGGGGTTTGTCTGTGTAGATTATCAGCCTGTGAGGCTTATAAAAATTTTTGGTAGCTAGGATTGCCAGCATCTGCATTGAGAGAGTTTAGACAGACTCTGTTTTAACCTCACCTCTGCACAAAAGGAAACTAGCGTTCCCAATCTGTGAAGCTGGGGTTACAGGATCTAGGCTACCTTGTCTCTCTTAGTATCCTATGGTTCCATGTGTTTGAATCTGATGAGGTTTCAGCTTCTCTTTTGGTGATTTCCACTTATCCACCTTGGGTCACTCATCTCAAAATGTAAATATACACCTGAATCACTTTTGTAAAGCAGGAGGTGAGTGCTCGGTACCTGTATTCAGTCATCTTCTCATCTCATATATTTTAAAATGTATGATCATCATTAAGTAAAATAATAAAAATAGTGGAAAAAAAACTTTGAAAATAATATGCTGAATATATCGATAATTTCTCAAATCCAACTTTTATAAATATGTGCTGGTTCTTGTATCTCAATTATATCTTAATAAACTTTAATATATAAACATATAAATCATTTAAATATATCAATTTTATATGTCATATATATTTTATAACTATCTAATATCTCCACAAACTTTACTAAAGATACAGACTTTAGAATTCTTCAGTTCTGGTTACCTGTTACATTGTTGTAGGACAGTAGTTTCTCAGTTCACAAACTTACTCCTTTCTACAGTTCTGGTTTCAAACTGAATCGGACAAGTACTAAATCAAGTTTCATCATAAAATTATCGCTGAACCTAACCAGTGATCTGGGTTCGATTTTTGTCCAATTGGTTTTCTGATCACGGCCATGGACAAAATTAAGTCTGTGAATTGAGACACCACTGTTCATTGTTTAATTCTTTAGTTTGCCCTGCGTGAAAAGCCCAACATTTGTCATTGCTGTTATAGTCTGATATCTTTTCAACACTTTTTCTTCATATCATCTTACATTCTGTACAATTCCATTATATCTTTCCTGCACTAAAAACCTTTTCTTGGTTTCCTCCTCTCTGCTTGGCTCTTCAGATCTCCACATTCATCAACCCATAGCCGCAAGTCCTGGATCTGTACTGTTCTTTGAAGTTCTAAACTCTTCATAGTCACCTGTACACGCATAAAGCTGTTTTACCTTTGTAAACTGTACTTCTTTCTTTTGTGACCAAATGACATCCTACTCAATTTATGTGCCAGTCATATTGTATAAATCATAAATTCCCCCTCTCTTCTGGAAAATTATGTTGCTTCTTCCACATACCTTTTTCTAAATATGAATGAAAGAATTTAAGTCTAATCTAAGTCTAATCAAAGTCTCTAGAATCTCAAGTTTTCACGTTAATTTGGATGTCACCAACTTAATGTTTGGTTCATTAAACATAAACAAATATCAAACAAGATAATAGAATGAAATAATCACCTCAAATGGAACTAGACTTACTGCATGAGAATTTTTTTTAAACTAGCCATCAGTTGACAGAACAATATGAAAATTCAGTCACTCATACATGTAAGATCATATTTTAATCATGTATACATTTTTTGGTGTTAGGTTTTACCTCTCAGAACTTAATATAATTATAATTTAGTTTGGATTTTGGAAGGCCATGACACATGAAGTATTATGCATTCACTTTTGTCCTCTAATTGTTTTATTAAACATTACAGATCTTGGCAGGAAGACACTAATGTATTTCGAAATTAGATCTAGAAAATAAAGCAGAGTGAACAATGATTTTATAAAACTCTAAAAATATCTTTTTTTATTCATGAATACTAAGACTGGAAGGATATTTAGACAAAACCAGAATAGCATTTTGTATCATAACTCTGATTAATGGGAAATCATACCTGCTTTTAAATTTATAATTGGAAATCAATAGAACTAGCTCCTTGAGGTTGTGCAAGGGTATACCTGAAATTGCACCTAACCCCCATACAGTGGTTCAGATTTTCATGTCACATTTCCAAAGCACTTTTCTAATATTAACTGAAAATCACCTCATTTACTTAAAACTGAATTCCGAGTTAAATAAACCTGCCATCTATGAGGTTGTACTTGAAATGCTGGAACAAATTCCCCAAATTAGAAGAGCTCCAGAGTAACATCTTTTGTAAAAAGTGAGAACACTTTCAACTCCTCTGGTAATAAATTCAGATTGCTCACGGATTCCAGACTCGGCTACATCTCAGTGGTGACATCTCATGAATGGTAATACGGACGAGGGAGGGAAGGCAGATTTTAAGCAATTCTGCTTTGAAATCTGTCTCTCACAGAGTTTGGATTTTCCAACCATATGCAAAAACTGACAAGCTCCCTAAAAAATGTCATTCTTTCACTGACTTTTCTTTCATGTTCCTGAATTTAAAGACTAATGAAAGTTAAGACAAGCACCTCCTCTGCAAAATCTGACAATTGGTGAGGTCGAAGGTCAGAGAAAATAGGCCAGAGGGAAGAGCAGCAGAGCAACATTGTCACAGATTGATTACAGTTCTTTCCAGATGGTTTCTGTACTTTCAGAATTCCTGCAGATTCTGATCTTTTTTCTTTTTTGAGTCAAGGTCTCATTCTAATTCAGGCTGGCCTTGAACTCACTATGTAGCCCAGTCCAACCTTGAATTCCCAAGCAATCTTCCTGCCTCAGTCACACAAGTGCTAGGATTACAGGCGTGCACCACCACGTCGGACAGGTTCTGAATTTAGAAATCAGTTATCTTACACAATACTCACATTTATAAAATATTATGTATTTTTTCACACATGTGATATATAAAGCTTAACGTTTATAATCAGAATTATTTCTTAAGATAATTGCTATTCCTTTTATATCCTTTTTAGTTTCGTATTGTTTCAACATTGGTTAGAAAACAAATAAACATATAAATGACCTGCAGCATGTCCATGATTAAAATGCACTGATTTGCTCTTCAGTAAGTTGTTTTCTCTCAAGGAAGTTGGTATAGTTAAAAAATGCTGAGTCCTGAGTGTCTTTTCCTGAGAAGGCCCCCATCCAGGGCTCGAACAGATGTTGTTACTGCCCCTCTTTGATATCAGCAGACTTTCCTTGGACTCGGCAAACTGGACAACAGGTACCTTTCATGACCTCAGGATGAAGACATGGAACTGCTGGACATATTTGCACCATGCACGTGACTTGGCCACTCTGAAAGGCAACATTCCAACATCAGCCTTGTGTTTCTTGGCATAAAATTCTAAAGACAGAGAAACCTTCCAATATAATGCAATCTGGTTAGCTATCTCAAGCTAATAAAACCACCCCTCCTCCAAGCTAATGTTTGCATGTGGTTTCTATTCATTCTTTTTCACTTCACATTTGCAGCACGAAGAGCAAAGCAGAAGTGCAAGGCTACATCTTGTGATCTATGGTCATCTCAGTTCAGAAAGTAAAAGAAACAACTACTGTGCATTTTTTCATTTAGGTGGATTCAACAGAACGTTTTTATATTCTTATAGAAACTGTGTTGTCTAACAAATGCTTTCAGGCACTTTTTTTTTTTTTTTTTGAGAGAGGGTCTTGCTTTGTTTAGGTAGTTCAGGCTGGCCCTGAGCTCAGCCTTGAACTCACAGCAATCATCCTGCTTCTGCCTCCCAAGTACTAGGATTATAGGCATGAGCCACCATGCCTGGCACTGTGGTATGTGGTACTGATTGCTGCTGGGTGTGTGAGTCACCACCCCCAGCATTGTTGTATGTGGTTACCAGGGATCAAACCCAGGCACTTGCAAGGCAGGCACAGGAACCACTAAACTAAATCCCTGGCCCTCTCAGGCAACATTTTTGATATGCCTGACTGGAGAATAAGGAGATAACACTAAGTCACCTTCTGCCTCAATTTATGTGCATGACCTGGAAAAAGAGGGATAAATATTCTACACTCCTTCACCTCTTAGTGAAAATATAAGTCTCCTGTCATGTCCGGCAATTACTCATTAGATTTCAGCTGCATTCATGTTAACAGTAAGAAGCCCGGAAATCCCATTCCACTATCCTGACCTTAAAATGATGCTTAGAATCTACTCACAGGACTGTTTTTTTCTGTTCTTGAATCTTGCAGCTGCATTACAAACCGGCCAGCTAGGAGAGGTAAAGTATAGAAATGACGGGAAGGTCTGGGAGCCCATACCTCACATGCACAGTGCACGCAGTCCCCTTTCATCCAGCGCTCCTGGTCCTGCCTTTTTCTCCCTTCATCGTCTGTGCATCCTGCCTGCCTCAGGCGGGCCTCCAGTTTGTTTATCTGAAAGGAGGAGGGAGGAGAGGGAACTGAAGGAGGTAGCAACAAAGCTGATAAACAACACAGTTTGGTGAAATGCCTTATTCTGTAAGCACACTCCTAGAAGGCAAAAGAAACTTCAAAGCCCATATAATTTTTCTTAACATTTTCTCCCAGAACTTAATGAATGTTAACCATGCAATGGCTAATTCAGTAACAGTTACCTATGTAGGAACAAACTGAACAGGGATTTAGAATTTGAAGCAGTTAATTTCTCAAAGAAATGGAACTAAGATCAAATAAGTGAAATGATATATTTAGAAGGTTTCAAAAGTACTAATTAACCAATTTAATTAACCAATATTTTGTGTCTTTTTTGGTCACTTCAGCAGTCGTAAACACCATTCGTTTAACAAATATTTATAAAGTTTCAAAAATGAAAGTAATCCATACAGGGTCTTAGGGAGTTTATGATCTGGTAGAAAGACAGACCAACAAGCCATAGCTATAAAAGCCATGTAGATAATAAGGGCTTAAAGCATGGAGGTGACCAAGGGGAAGCCACCGTCATCTCTACCTGAGCAGTCAAGAGAGGTCTTATGCTACAAATGTGACTGAATGGTGTCTTCTAAACTCACAGGTTGAAACCTTAATCTCAACATGACGACTGTCTAGCGATCGGGCTAATATTTCAGAAAGTACAGCCAGGACGTGAGAGGAGCTCTCCTCCCATTTCATCGGTGTCCTTACAAAAAGAGAAAGGGGAAGTAGGAGTACACATGGAGGACAGACCACCAGATGGGGACCCAGAAAGAGACGAACAGTGGTGAGCTGGGGAAGGGCCTCAGGGAAAACCAAAGGCCCAACATGCTGATCTTGGACTTCTCTGTTCCAGAACTGAGAGGAAGTACATTTCTGTTGTTTAATCTATTGAGCCTGTGGTGTTTTGTTTTGATGCCTGGGGAGACAAATATACATTGCATGAGAAAACATCGTGTGAATTGTGAAATTTGACACTTTTTCATGAGGAGCAGGAGAGATATGGCATTTTAGGGGAATGGGAAAATAATTATATATCCAACCTTCAGAACAATAAGCAGATTAGTACTGTAGGAACAAAATTTCATACTTGGGGAGGGCTAGCAGATGGACTCAAAACACTGAATCT
>PVIR01018137.1:0-27296 GCA_004026965.1 Petromus typicus
TGGGATTACAGGCGTGAGCCACCACGCCCGGCACTGTGGTATGTGGTACTGGTTGCTGCTGGGTGTGGGTCTCCACACCCAGTATTGTTATGTGGTTACCAGGGAATCGAACCCGGGCCCTTGCGCTTGCAAGACAGGTGCAGGAACCACTGAGCTAACTCCCCAGCCCCTGGAAAAATAATTCTTAAAGGTGAACATGATTATTTCCAATGCACCTTGACTAGAGCAGAAGACAATAGGACTGTGACAGCCATTAAAACATATTATCATCAGCACAGTCAATGATTATATTAATGTCTTGGTGGCTATTTCACTTTTGTGACTCATGTTCCATATGTGGCCTAGGTTATTTTCATATAGCACTCAGCAATGTAGTCTAATTTGAGGTTCTACCACAAGGCTCCAACCTCCCCTAAAATATCTCTCTGCTAGACTGTCTGGAGCTGCAGTCTCAATATATGTGGTCTGATATCCTTCCATTAGAGTTACCCCTTTGGGTTAAGTTACTGTGGTTAGGGGGGTGAACTGAGCCTAGGCTGCTCCCATTATTAGGATACTAGAAATCATTAACACATTGGTAAAAAATGGCTTTTCTACTGCTTCAACAAGTATTGATTGGTTGCTTATCGTGTGCTAGGAACGTTTTAGGGACTAGGGATGAGACAATGAAGAGAAGAGATGAAACCTTCTGTTCTAAAGGAACTTACTTTGTAATGTGAGAAGATAGATAACATAAACAATAATAAAGCAGGGTGATAAATGCTGGGGAGAAAAATTAGAGCAGAGAAGGAGAATGGGAAATGGTAGAAGAAGAGATGTTTGTGATTTGAAATACAGTAGCCATGAAGGTCCCACTTGGAAAGTGCAGCTTAAGTAAAACACTGAAGGGGACATGGGAGGGAAACACACAGAAGCCCAGGGAAGAGCACCAAACTAGTGGAATAACAGGGGCAGTGACAGCGCTTCCTCCACCGATGAACACCACAGTCCAGAAGAGGGCTGCAGAGAGGATGATGGGAAAAAATAACCAATGATGAGAAGAGAAAATGGGGCACAGTTATATAAGACGGGAAAGTTACTGTAACTTGGAGGTAACCGGTGGCCTTAATAAGAGCGATTTCTGTGAGATGGGTAACATAAAAATCCTGAATGGAGTAGATTTAAGAGAGAATTTCAGGAGACAAATTTGAAGTAGTGAGTAAAGACCTACCTTTTAGTATATTATTGGAAAGAAGAAAACAGATAGTTGGGAACAGATGGAGCTATAGTTAGAGGGGGAGGTGAGGTCAATAATCATTATTTTTATGAAGAAAGAATCAACAGGAATGAAGGTGTTAAAGGATTTATAGTTAACTGTTTTTCATTAGGATCTTGAGTGTAAAAGACCCAGGCCAAATATGTTGGGTGTGAGGGGAAGAGTCTAGTTATTGGAATAAGTACAAAATGGTGAAGTGCAGGGGAAAAGGAGGCCCTCTAGCAGCCAGTTTAGCAGGACAATAACCAGAGTTCACTTGCTATGGACAGGAGGCCTGGTAGGGGGTAGGGAAGTAGACCTTCTCTCCTTTGCATCACAGCAGGGCTAGTTCCCCCCTAGAAAACTCTACCATAATAAGACTTAAATCTAATTAGCATCTTTCCCTTTTCTCAGTTGGCCAATAAACAGATGTGTATTTTAAAATTATCTCCTAATCTCAATCTAGTTTCCATTCTTAAGCAATACACAGTTGAGTCTTACTTAGATTTCTAAAATCTATGATCCAAAGTAGTCTTGTAAGTATGTAGTTGTCTTTCTTCTAGTGTTAGCTTTCGCCTAACTCCGTATTTGTTTTCGTTACTTTTCTTTCTAGTTTAAGCATCAGTTGGACATAAATAGCATCTTACTATCTTCTCTGACACAGTCTACCAGAGACACATCCAGTTATCTTGATCTGGGATGCCTCTTCAGGAGGTGGCTCACTCTTCCTGCGGAAGAAGGGAGAAGGTAGTGTCCATCCACCTATCCACCAATGGGCATTTAATCTAGTATCTACTCTGTACCAAGTGCTGTTCCCAGCACTTGGGTAAAAAATAAACATTGCTCCCTTCCATGATAAAGGAGAAGATGGAAAGTAAGCAAGTAAAATAAAAATTCGTATTACTGTAGTATGTACATTGAAGAAAAAACCAGAGGGAATAACAGGGAAAGAATTGGACAATGGTCAAGGAAAGTGTATGGACTTCTAATTCTTTTCCTCCTACTACAAGAAATTACATTTTCAGTGCTCAAGTGTTAAAAGGACAGGATGCTCTTTGGTGTCTGTAGTATTATTTGTCCCTAGATTCTCCTGAGCTCTTTGCAAACTGGCAGTGAGAACTGGTTAAAAAAAATGGTGAATGGTAAATAGAATTTTCACTACAGTAAAAAACACATTGCCTCCAAACACTCCTCCTTGCGTTGAACACATTCCTGCATTGTTGTTCCCAGTTCCTGAAGCAGTTCTAGACATCTGCTTTCTTGAGTTTCTTTACTTGTGCTTGCCTGATATTCTCAGCTGATTCAAAATGTGTAGCTTTCATGGATGGTCTAAATTTGAGGAGGAGCTGGAAGTTTTACGGTGAACAAGATGGGTGAAGACTGACTGTCATGTTCTTCTAAGCTCGCTCTTTTATTAGATGGCTCTTGGTAGAAACATTCATTGAATTTTTTGATCATATCTCATAAAGACACTCATGTAAGAGGACTGCCAGACTCATTAAGAAAGTGATGGGAATGATGGGCTAGATATGTTCAAAAGGAGTTGATGTATCTTGAGGGGGTTAATGGCAATGTGCCTTTTATTGTAATAAGATTTTAAAATTTAACCTTTTTTTATCACTCTGCATACAATTGTATCTATGAAGTCTGAGGCACGATTCTGAGAATTTAGCAGAAGCAGTAATCTGACAGAAATGGGTATTGGCAGTTAGGTATTTTCCTTCTGATGCGTGGGGAAATCTGGAAACTTAAGGGATTTTCTCCATCTCTTTTGGTTCAGGAGCTGAGACCTAGGAATGTGGAATAAAAGAACACTAGAGCACTGGATGTGAGGACTCAACCCTAGCAAAAAAATGAATACTGATTGAATGTTTAGAAGTCACTATGAATTATGAGCATTGTCTGCCAGAGTTTAACTGTAAGGGAGAATGCAAGGCAACATGATTTGATGACTTGCCCCTGTAGGCATTAACAATTTTATCTCCCTCTCCCCATCTAAAGCTGTGTAAGAACAAAACCGATCTGACTCATAAAGGCCCACATTCCTAATTCAATATCTACTACATTGATATTGAGCAGAAAATAAAACTTCCATGACAGATTACAAAATGTCAATCTGAACGAATCCCTCTTTCCAAGATATGTTGGAAATTCCAATACAGAACAATACAAGCTTTTTTCAGTAACAAGAACAAAGGCCCCATGAATGGCATGAAGATATCTGAAGGGAGAATATTTTGAGGAGCAACATCTTCTAATGGAGCCTATAAATAGCAGAACCCCCACATATGTGGAGGAGGAACCACACGTTTTTTTCAGCACGTTCTACTTGTCAATGTATATAATAAGTGTTTGTGAGTGGAGTAGAGCAAAAAGTCCCAGTTTTAGTTCAAGTTGGTCGACATCACTGGCTGGCATTTGTCCTAGCCCTCTCCTTGGAGTGTCACCCACAGCAGCCAAGTCTTCTCCCAGCACAGCAGGGTTAGGGAACAGTGAAAGCAGTCCCTTTAAAGATTACAGTTCAGTTCCATGTAGCCTAATTTAATCATGGGCTCACAGTGGGTAAAATTACTCCTTCCTGCGCAGTGAGGTTTAAATCTCTCAGCTGTATTTCTACTTGATTCTTTATTGCATGTAGCTTGGGTTGTGTTAGTCTTTATAATGGCCCTAAGCCTTAATCGCTCCCATCTGTTCAATATTACATGGTAATTTGGTAGTGAAAGAGTACCAGGCTAGGAGCCAGTTTGATTTTAGTCCCTAATTAGCTGTGTGACTCCAACAAGATGGTTCATCTCCCTTTTGGTTTGCAATCTCCTCCTCTCTGACTTAAGTTTTCTCTGCTCCCTTTGAGCTTCCTGACTGGCAGCTAGGAAAGTACTTTGAAATTTCATTGAAAGAACAACGAGGCGGAGGTAAGGGAAAGGAAGGAAGATGGTCTTATCTCGGTCCAGATAAACAGCACCAACCCTCTTGCATTGCCATCTGCTTTCCTCTTCTACCTGGACTAATGAAGAGCACGTCCTTGCTTCTGTCAACCTTAGAACATCCTTCTGGACTCTGAATTAATCTCTTTTCCTCTCAAATACTTGTTGTCTTTCCTTCCATCCGATTTCCTCTCTCCTGAGTCTGTCCCAAAGCATATGACATGCTCTCCTATTTTCATCAGACTTTCTCTTGTCCCATGTGCCCTTAGTTACTGCCTCATTTCACAGCTGCCCATGCACAGTGTGATTTTCTCATGGAGCTGTCTACATCTGTAGTCTGCGCAAAGCCTCCAACAAGTTCCTGTGACTTTGCTTTTCTACCCAGTCACATTCTCTTTCTCATCTCCTCATGTGCTCACTTCACAGTATTATTTTATAGAAATGGTCATAAAGGTATAGGTACTTATGTTACATTACTAATCCTAAAGCATCTTTACTTTTGAGCACAGTACTATAATTTGATTGTATCTTTTGTATGTTTTTTGGTCCTAAAATTAATTAATACTTTCTTTAAAATTTCCTTAATACTCTCTTCCCCATTACTACTTTCCCTGATGGTTCCAATGTTCCTATAAATCTCCTTCTTAATATTCCTCATCTTTGAGTGTATCTGTTTGATTTTCTCTCCTGGAGACCTTCCTCTAGCAACCTCCTTCCTGGTGCTCTAATCTGAACCTGCTACTCCCACGGCCACCTACCCAGCTGTCACTGGGGACTTCTTTTGACCATTTTTGATGACAGAAATGTGATTCAAGAAATTTCAACTGGCAGCCATTGTGATGGCTCATATTGGAACTATTAAAGATGGAGCAGGAAGAATAATTCAGGAGTTTTTTTTTAACAAAGGCTCAGTCTTGAGGTAATTAACAGATCTGCAAATGGATGCATGTAGGTCAGTAGTAATATGTCCAGCAAAAACATTGTCTTCTCCTTCCAGTGTTAGTCCTGGTTCAATCACATGAGCACTCACTGAGGGTTAGAGAACAAAAGGACTACTTCCTATGTAGATCTTAGACCTCTGTGGGAGGCAAGGGGAAGCTGAGGTGTCAGAGGATTTGCCAGTTAATCAGAGAACCCAGGCATGTCCAGCCACTGAAATAAGATAGTGAAGGGGCTGGGAAATCTGTGGCCTACAGTCTCCTTGCTGGTGATGTGCTTGGGGCATCTGCTGGTCAACAGGAGCAACAATCTGAAAGATCTAGAGGACAGAAGAGAGCCACGGTAGGCTCATCTTGCAAGCATCTCTGATCTGTCATTGCAAATTGTTGAGACCTCCAGAGAGCAATATAGCGTCTTCAAAATTCCATACATGTATCTCTTATCAAGAAGCATTTAGATGCTCTCACAAGTACTTGTTCCACAAGTTGATAACTGATTTTTATGGGCTGGACTGTGCCTTTTAATGCCCCAAATTCATATATTGATGTTCTAATTCCCATTACCTCACAATACGACTGCATTGGAGAAAGGGTCTTTAAAGAGGGAACGGAAGCTAGATTAGGTTGTGATGACAAAGAAAGACAGCCAGGGGAGAGAGCTTTCAGAAGACATCAACCTTGCTGATATTTTGATCTTTGAACTCCAGCGTCAGGAACCATGAGAAAAGAAATTTCTGTTGTTCCAGCCAGCCAGTCTGTGATACTATGCTATGGTGTCCTTACATACAATGCCTCATGTTTCCATATTGCTATACATACTGTGAAGCATTTCAGCCTGTTAATAGCAGCAGACACGGACACAGCTAACATATAGTGATTCTATATGTTAGGCAATGTTCCAAGTACTTTACATACTAATTTAATCTACACAACAGCTCTGTGAGATAGATGTTCTTCCTTTGAATTTCTAATTCACAGATAAAGAAAATAAAGTTCAGCTCACTCGGCCAACTCTCTTTAAGTCACACAGCTCATTAGCACCATGTTTCAGCTAGGGCTAAAACCTGGCAGTCTAATTTCACTACTCTTTTTTGCCCTCAGCATTTTCTGTCTTCCCAGCGCCTGACTTTTCTTTCCACTTACATGGCAGCGCTGTGTTCACATGCATTTCTTAGCCCAGTCTTCCCCGTTGAGGGTCAAGAATCTAACTTCCTTTTCCTCTCAGTGGATTTCTGCTTCTGTTCACAGGGGAAATCTGCCAGGGAACCCGTGCATATTCCCCAAGGCACATACAGGGCCACATGATTCCTCAACAACAGCATGGCTGTGACGACAAGTTCACGTTTCCCAGAGAGAAAAGCCTTACTCCAGAATGGCAGCACATCATGTCGGACAGGATTATTCAGATGGAAAAAGGGGAAGAGATGCTCAATGTTTCTTTCTAGAATAAATTTCCAAATCCCTTCTGGTCGAAAGAGTTCCTCGGCTGAGGTCATGTGATGATGACTCAGCAGCTTTCCTGTTTCTATTTCTAGAAATCACGTGTTTCTGAAACTTCTTTTGTTTGTGCCAGAATTCACGAAAACCTATTTAAAACAAAACGATGGGTCAATCTGAACACGTCAGGGATCTCAGCCTGCTTCCAAAGTGGCAGATTAAACTGCACAGGCGGGGAAGAGATAGGGGATGGTCTTCGGAAATGCCAGGCCTCCTTTTCTGTTGCCAATGAGCTCGAGTTATAATGACTTACTTAACTTCCAGAAAGAGTGCGCTCTACCTGGGACTTTCAAGTGAAGTAAAATCCCTTGGTGACATTAAAACACAGAGGTCCTTTGCATTTTTAAGAGGGCCAGCTAACACTTTTTACACTCTTGTAACTCACCTCAATAGGAACAATTCTAGGTACCTAAAGTAAGACTTAAGCTGTATAACAACAAGAACAATAGCAATAATAATAAAAACTAAAGGTTAATGAATATTTGTTACTTGGTTCAAAGATGATAAATGGAATTACTGGACTAGTGAATAATGGTGTCTGGAATCTGAACCCAGACCGTCTACCTCCAGAAACCTTGTTTGTAAATTCTATGTGTGCTCATTCTGAGGAAAAACTATGAAAATGAATGAAACAGATTCATTTTCCTCCTTGCCCTGCCCATTCTTTGTCCCATCTTTTTATTCTCCTCCTCTTCTCCTTCCTCTGTTTTCTTTTTCCTCCTCTTTTCCTCCTTTTTCTTTCTCTCTTTCATCTTTTTCTCCTTTGCCATCACCTCCTTCTCCTTTTCTTCCCCTTCTAGTTCCTTCTCCTTTTTTCTTCTTTCTCTTCCTCTTCTTCTTCCCCTTTTCCTTCACTGCTTACTCTTTACTTCTGTATCTGAACTCACGACGTGTGGCAGATTTGCTAAGGGAAAGGAGAAGGAGGCACAGAAGCATGTGACTTTTTTTTTTTTTTTAAAGAAACTTCCTCTCTGGTCTCCAGTTTAAGACAGCTCAATTCTGACTGTTAGGACAGGGAGAGAGACTTGAGAGGCTGGGGTGGGCTGATGAGCAGACTTTGAGCCCAGGACACTTTCTTGGCCAGCAATGCAGGCACGCTTTTCATTAGTAGTACATGTTTGAGTATGTAATGATTACACTTGTCATGGAGAGTTTGTACATGTTTATTCACACTGTAACTCCTTTTAGTCTTCTCCCATCCCTTCCTGCTTCCTTCAACTTGTGTTCCCCTTTCCATTTGAAAAGCTGTATTTTCATTTTTCTCCAATTCATTTAAACAATATCTTTTCCTGAAGAGATAACCTATAGAATGGGGAAAAAAAGCCAGCTTTTCTTCTGACAGAGGACTAACATCTAGAATATGTCAAGAACAAAAAAAATTAGAGGTCCCAAAATAAAAGACCCAAAGAAGTAATGAGCAAAAGAAATGAATAGATACTTCTCAGAAGAAGCATAGATGCTCAAGAAAATAGTCAATACCACTGGCCATAAGAGATATGCAAATTAAAGCAACACTGAGATTCTATCTTACTCCAGAAAGAATGGCTACTCCCAGAAATCAAATAATAACAAATGCTAGCAAGGATGTGTGTGTGTGTGGGGGGGGGGAGGGGGTGAGACCCTTTACATTGTTGTTGGGATGTAAATAAAATAATACAACCATTATAGAAATTGGTACGGAGATTCCACAAAAAACTATAACTAGAACCTACATTTGACCCAGTTATTCACCCATTAGTAATCTTCCCAAAAAAGCTTAGTCATATTACAGTGATACTTGTATATTCATGTTTAGAACAGCACAATTCATGATAGCTAAAGCATGGAAATAGCCTACATGCCCATCCACAGATGAGTGGATAAGGAAAATGTATTTACACATATTGGAGTTACTCTATCATAAAGAAGGATAAACTTGAGCCAGCAATTTAGCTCAGAGGTTCTGGTGCCTGCCTTGCAAACTCAAGGTCCCCAGTTCAATCCCCAGTAACCGCATACAACAAGCAGGGTGTGGTGACTCACACCCACCAGCAAATCAGTACCACATACCACAATGTTCAGTGTATTGGCTCATGCTTGCAATGCTACCATTTAGGAGGCAGAGGCAGGAGGACTGCTGTGTTCGAGGCTGAGTTTAGGACCAGCCTGAACTACAAAGCAAGACCCTGTCTCAAAAAAAAAAAAAAAAAAAAAAAAAATAGGATAAACGTGAGGTATTTGTAGTTAAATGAAGGCACCATAGTATTAAGCAAAATAAATCAGATACACAGGCCTCAATAGTGCATGGTTTCTCTTACATGAGAAACACTATATGAGGAGCAAAGTGAAGAACAGACAATGGGAAGTAGGGAAATCTTTTTCAAATGGTAAGGGAACAAGAAGGAAAGAAAAAGAGATGCAGGCATTTTTTATAGTAAACTAGCACAGATTCCCTCACTCCAAACTACTGGGTGATCTCTTTCCTTTCTTCTCCTGCTCAGCTTCTTAAAAACAGTAGCTATGTGGGCTGGGAATTTAGCTCAGTGGTTCCAGCGCTGTCTTGCAAGCTCAAGGGCCGGGGTTTGATTCCCTAGTTAACCACATACAATACTGGGTACACGCCCAGCAGCAATCAGTACTACATACCACAGTGCCGGGCGTGGTAGCTCACGCCTGTACTCTCAGCACTCGGGAGGCAGAGGCTGGAGGATTGCTGTGATGTGAGTTTGAGGCTGAGCTCAGGGCCAGCCTGAACTACAAAGCGAGACCCTGTTTCCAAAAACAAACAAACAAACAAACAAAAAAAAACAGTAGCTGTGTTAGGGCCCAGGGTCATCAGCCAGGGAAGCCAATTCTGGTGAACAAAAGCAGAAGGGTTAATGACCAGGAGAATACCAGAGATCTTACAGAACGGAGGGAGGTGCAGTGAGAAAAATGATACAGCAAGCTGGACTCCATGGGCTATGAGCCTCAGGATTGTGCTGCAAAAAGACCACTCAGGCTGCAGACAGCCACTCCATGGGTTCCCAGACACATGGTCCTAGTGCATAATTCTAGCTCTTTCTGCATCCTAAGGTCACTCTTTTCAGAAGGGATAAGGGTCAGTTTGGTAGCCTAGGTCATTAAGCTTTCTTAAACCTTCACTGTGAAAAGAAGAAATGATTGCACAATTTGCAAAGCAAATGTCTAAGCTGTAAAATTCCAATCGTTTTTATTCATTAAAAAACAATTATAAAGCTGAATATACTTCAGAGGTAGAGTGTGTATGCTTAGCATGTGTAAGGTCCTGGGTTCAATCTCCAATACTTAAAAAAAAAAAAGATGATAAATTAGAAAACTAAATTGGAGGTGTTAATTTATAGAAAATAAGTTTGGAAGTTCAACAAGTTTTGAATTGCTATACTGGCCATTAACTCACTTTTTTTTTTGATTTTGTTTTGTAGGCTTAAAAATATGAAATACCTTTTTTATTTTTCAAGGGAAAAGCATTGATAGTTGTCTTACGCCAAATACCACATTATGACTCTCCAATGTTGACAGAATAGGCACTATGGGAACTTAAACAACATTAAAGAACTAGAACAAACACATGAGAATAATTTAATACAAAGAATCAAGGCAAACATTTTGCCATGTGAAGGAAAAGTGTTTTGTGTGAGCAGCTTTTTCTCTAATAAGTAACTCCAAGTCCCATTTACTTGGAATGTTTTTGTAATATTACTTTGGTAGCACTTCCCTGTTTTGTTCTATATATTTTTCTTCCAATATTTGGAGGTGAAAATGAAAATGGAGTTTATAATAATAGGAGTGAGCTCTACAGACATGGAGTCTGGGCTGGCTTCATGGTGTCACCTCTGCTGTCAGACTGGACTCTAGTTCAAGATGGCCCTATGTGTATTAGTCACTTTTGCATCTGTTATGGCTTGTATATAGATGCTCCCTAAACCCCCATATATCATAGGTGGTACTATTTTAGAGGTGGCTGGATCTGGGGTGTGTTATACTAGGATTGTGGTTATGTGATAAGTAAACAGATTTAGCATATTTCTGAGTGTGGACAATGGAAGCCCCATTTTGGGTGTGGGTCACCAATGAGTAGCTTTGTAGGCTGGATAGATTATGAAGGAAGAGAGAGAAAGCAGGCTTGCTGCTCACTGCTTGCTGCCCACTGGCCACCCTGTCATGAGCTATTTCTCCTCTGTGATGCTTCTTCACCATTCTTCCTTCCCTTGGAGCCAGCTGATATGGACTAAAATCTTCAAAAACTGTGAGTGGAAAAAAAAAAAAAAACCAAAAAACCTTTTACTTATGGGTGTTAGGTGTTTTGTGTCAGCAATGAGAAAAAGTAACTAAGACACTATCCCTGGGAAAAATAATCTTAGGTTACCAAGAAATTTGTCCAATAGATACACAGCTGGTATAGGCAATATTCTATTATTCTGAATGTATGTAAAACATGTTCATAATTTTTGTCATAAATGAACTATTTATGATAATGCTTTTCTAACAGTGGTTATCATTATGACAAAAGTTATACTTTATAATATACGTAAAATATAATGATATACTTTATAATATCAACTTCATGAACTGCAAATTATTATCATCCCAATTTTTTTTGTAAGAAAAAAAATTCATAAGTCGAATAAGGTCATCAAGCTATACTCTAAAGCAGAGGTGGAAAACCTATGGCACATGTGCTGCAGCAGGGATATAGAACCTTTCTCTGTCAACCAGCAAGCCAAGTCACCCCAGGATCGGAGCTCTGGATAAAAACGTTTTTCTAAACTAAAAGCTCAGCGTTCAGGTTTAATTTCAGCATTGGAACTTTGCAACAATAAATGGGTTTGGGGTTGCAGCTTGGGCACTTGGTCTCTGAAAGTTTCACCATCTCTGCTGTAATGCATTGGAGCCCAGATCTATATGCGCACCATGATACTACATTACAAAAGCTACTGGGTTGGAGGCATGGCAGATGATTAGCTACTGGTAGTATTTGTAAATACTGACACATGTGAATGGCTAATTTTACTCTAAAAAATATAAATTCAGCCTTGTGGGAACATCTTCCTTATTCACAAACATTATACTTTCTTGATAAGGTGAAATTACAGCTTAGAACCTTCCCTTACACGTGCTAACTGGCTACTACTCACAGCCAAGTGTTGTGCAAAGATCATTTAACCCAAGGAGCCAGCAGAAAACCAGAAGAGTATTGCCAAGGAAGATCTAAAGAATAGGAAGGTTATGGGACTTGAAGGATATTTGCCATTAAGTTTCTCTCTGGGCCTGATACTAATGTCTAAAATGCCATTACCAAAATCTTCAAGAAGGACCTCTCAAGGAAGAACACCTGAGTTTCCAATACATATCCTGAGCTCCTCAAACTTACCTCCTCTTCACAGCCCCCTAAACGTCTTAATTATGTGATTTCCTCCTTTTCTTTAGAGATTAGAGATTTCTGTCACTATTCAAAATTCAGTCACTGGCACAGAGAAAGGAATATGTACATATCGCCTTCTTTGTGTCCACCAGAAAGAACTACGCAGACCCACTCTGCCTCAGGCTTGTCTGTGGGTTGCTCAAGTTCTACAAAACTCCTTCCACAGTCCAGGGAGGACTGTGTGTTGAGTCTTCCAGCTGAGGTGTCAGCTTTATGACAGCTTAACAAAGGCTTGCTAGTCTCCTGATGCTGGCATGTAAGAGGAGTGCTCGGGATAAACTGGTGTCAGCAAAATGACATGATCGTTGGACAACAAGAAGAGAAGATAGTCTTTGTCTTGTTTTCTTCAGTGCTGGGACAAAATACATGACATCCATGACTTGGAGGAGGAGAGTTTATTTTACCTCACTGTTTTCAGAGGATTTAGTCCATAGTCAATTGGCTCTATGTCAAGATGGGACAGTGGAAGAATCTGGTAGAGGAAAGTTGCTCATGTCATGGAGGCCAGGAGAGAGTCAGGGAGAGAGAAGCACACTTCTATGTCATGTCCACAGCTAGCTCCGACTTCCTAGCAGGGAGTCACCTGTAGCCCTCCTGTGACCCAGTCACTTTCCCGCGGCCCCACCTCTGAACACATGAAGCTTTTAGGGAACATTCTACATCCAAATCATAACCAAGTTAGGCAAGCAGAAATTCATACTGAAAGATTCTACTATTTTTAAATTGTTATTCCAACTACCATTTAAAAAAGGACACAAATCCCATTTATTCCCATAAAATTTTGAGCCCAAAAACCATTTATAGTATCATTAAAATATCAGCAATATAAAATCAACACTTCAGATAAAATGTTAGAATTGGTCCCTTGGTCGGGGTGAGGGTTACCATAGAAATTAAAATCTGTGTTTTTAAAACAGTGCTTTCTTGAGTTGATGGAACAATAATTCCGGATTTTTAAAACATCTTTATGTTTTTCCACTCAGAGAAAAGCTAACTCTTCAAAGTAGGCCCCTCAGTCTCATAGAACTGCTTGCTGACAAAAGTAGAAATGGAGGGAGACAGACTTTCCTTGGTATCTGTGGGGGACTGGATGAAGCATCTAATCTGTGGATGTACAAGTCTCATATAAAATACAGCAGTTTTTGCATATAACTTAAGATCATCCTCTCATAAATTTTAAGCCATTTCCTGACTACTTAAAATAGCAAACACAATAGGAATAATGATAGGAGAAAGGTCTGTACATGGCCAGTATATCTTTTTCCTGAATATATTTTCATCTGTAGTTCGCTGACTTCATGAATGTTGAAACCACAGATATGGAGGATTGACTGTGTTGTGACCACATTTCTGAGTAGCTGGAAGTTGCCTGAAAAAGTGACACTATGGAATATGTAGCAGAGAGCCAAGTAAGTGAGGCCATTAGTAAGAAAAGAAGTTACTCTCCTTTTGAGTACCTGTGATATTCAGGGGCAGGACAGGCAGGTGGATATTTTCCACTCAACCAGTCCCTTTTATCTCGTTATTTTCATTTCTCAATTGGCTTCCATTTTCCATTTTTTCTCTATCTTAATTTTTACTTTCCTTCTCCTTTTAGCCACTGGGTAGGGTCATGTTTCTCATGGCATTTCACCAAGTGCATGGAAAGAAGAATGAAGGTGTCAGGGGCTCCTGATAAGTAGGTAATGTGTCTCTAGCTTTATTCAGAGAAGGCTAACTGTAGAAAAGTTTGATTGTAAGGAGTGGGTAGGCAAGGATTTGGTTACTATGTGGGTAAGGATGAATGTGTAGATAGGAAAGTGGGGTAGAGCTGTTGCCCTATAGCCTTACCAACCCCAGAGCTCTGTTCTCCATCATTCAATTAACTGATCTGCTTTTCACACTGAAGGAACTATCTGTTTCCATCATGTTAAACTCATCCCAGTCATGGCAGGAGGACAGAGAAGGAATAGGAGGATGGGAGCTGCGAGGTAGAGGGCCCAAGAAACACGATATAAGGACCCTGTAGACCACCTTACACTCAGATCGACCTTAGTTCATTGACCCACTCTAAAAAGGCCTTACTCCACTTAGTCCTCAGATCTGTCAGCCCCACAGATCTGAGGAAAGGTGCGTCCAGAGGTAAGATGCTTGTGGAAACAGGAAGAGACCTAATTTGGAGTTGTCAATTTTGAGGTACAAAGGAAAATCCTGTCTTGCTCAATGACTATGTCCTTGTTGGACCTTAACATAACATGTATTAGTTATCTACAAATTGTAGATAACTAATCTACAAATATATAGTTATCTACAGTGCTCTACAAATTGCCCCTCCAAACATAGCTTAAAACAACCAACACTCATTATCTCTTCCTTTCTGCAGATCAGGAATCTGGGTGCATCTCATGTGAATGCTTTGGCTCAGGGCCACTTAGGTGATTGACACGGTACCAGTGAGGCAGGAGGAAGCTGTGCTGCAAGATTACCTAAGTGTGCCTTGCAGACCTATGCTTCTTTGGCTGCTGCTGGCTGGACATACTTGCTCCTTGCTTCTCCTGGGCAGCTAAGACCCTGGAAAGGACTTCCCTGAGCCCTAACAAGACAGAGAATGATAGTACCAGCAAGATGGGAGCCAAAGGTACTTTGTTATATAATCTTGAGGGTGACATATCATTACTTTTGCTGTATTTCCCGTAAGAGCGAATCCAACTCATATTCTGTGGGAAGGGGTGACTTCAGGATTGCCACAACAGGAGGTAGGGACTGCTGGGGCCATTTTAGAAGCTGCCAACTTGATAAACTTGAAGCAGAAGATGACAACGTACCATCATTAGAAATATGAACACTGCTGTGGTTATGGAGATGCTATGTACAAGCTGCCCTGCTCTGTCGCTGGCAGCTGGAAGACAGGTCCTATAGTCAGCACACGAGCACAAGAGGGGAGATGCTGGGCTCAGCAGCAAATTGCTTGGGAGAATCTATTTGAGGGAATCGCTTAATATTTGAGTCTAGTTTTTCAAAAAAGAATATTTAGCTAAATGATTTCTGAGTTTTCCAGCTAGTCTTAGAGTCTATATTTTTTTAGTATATGTGCTGCCGAAGCGAGCACTAGAGTCTATATTTTTACATGGTTGAATTATCTTATATAACATTTTTGAATACTCAGTGTATGTGGGTACTAATTTTATGTCCAACTTTCAAGACCATTCTCATGTGTGGAAAATATTTTTTGATCTACTGTATGCCCAAATCAGTTTAATAAAAATCACCTTGTAACAGGGAAAATATAAAATTGTTATGGCCTTTTAAAGTATTAAATGAGACTTTGTCAAAGGAGCCAGCACCCATTGGGATTATATGATCTGAACCTTATCAGTTCCATTCACATTGCATTTCTATTTTCAAGTGAGGTTTTGGAATTGGTAATTTGCAAAAGTAAAACTATTGTTTTTCAAAGTAAAAAAAGAATTCTTTTGTGAGTTTAGTTCCTGTCAAATTCTAGAGGCTTTGGAATATGCAGGAAGGGGGGAGTATTTTCTGTCATCGCTTGGTTTGGTCATTTGAGCCCCTCCATGGGCGGTGGAGATCTGCAGCTGACTGTAGACCCCAGCAGTGCCACTGTGCCAGGTGGGGAGGAGACCTGGGAACAAGATGGATGGAACCAGACTGCAGGGTGGCTCTGCCTACTCTCTCTAAACAATTTGTTGCTTAGAAGATTAAATTCTCGTTTTGAAAGAAAGGAAGTTTATATTTAGAAACTTGGAGATAAGGTGAATCAGCATAAAAGGGTATCTTGATTGCTGGGTGCTCTAAGTCTTGTGGCTGATGACCAGGCTTCATGTTGCTTGTGACAGCTCTGTAGGAAGTGAAAGATGGAGTGGAGCGGAGCAGTCAGAGGGTTGATGTTCTTCCGAAACCCACTTTGTCCCTCTAGACCTTGGCCTATCCTCAGTTCCCTATTTCATTTCATTTGCTCCTAGTCCTGGTTATTAAACCAAAGCTTTGTTCTAGATACAAGTTACTCCTGATTTCTTACATGTTTCCCTGGAGCAAAGTTATACATTATCAAGCTTACGAAAGGTCAGGGTAGAGTGAAAAGGCAGAAAGTTTAACTCAGTGGGGACCACAGTGGGTCTCTGGGGTCATTGAAAATCAAGAGGAAAAGGAACATCATAGTAATTGTGCTGGTATTTGAATACAAAGGATGTGCAGAGGAGTCTAGGGGAGGAGGGCTCGTACCCCTAGGCTGGATCAAAACTCTTCCAGTGTTCTGGAGGGGGGCTGTACCCTGAGGAACTCCTCCCATTGGCACTCACAGATGAGAGGGCTGCAGATCTAGCATAGGAGTTAGCAGCAAAACTGAAGGGCTCAGGAATTAGAACATATTTTCCACATACACTCGGTAGAAGACTTTATTTCAAGCAGTGATGTGTGTTTGTGTGTGTGTGTGTTTGCTTGTGCTGAGCACCTGTGCAGTTGCATACGCAGGCCCTGTGGGAGATTAGAGAGTTGCTTTGTATTCATTTGGGTTTGTTAAGGTCAGTGGAGGAAGTCCATGATGGGATCCTATTAACTAGTTACTTCCCCCCTTGCAACACAGACCCATAGATATGACTTTGTACTTCCTTTGCCCTTCGCTCACATGTAGTGCGGCGCGGAATGTCAGAATTAGCAAATTCTGCTTCTGATTCCTGGCATACTCTCTCCTAATGCTCTGAGAAGTGTTTTAAACAAGTCGACACTTGCTCACTAGCCCGCTGTGCATTTTTGTGCTCAGAGTACCAGAGTTATTTAATTTGGATAGCATAAAGGCTGGGGAAAAGGAACCTGCTCAGAATCTGTCACGCATGTGACAGGGAGAAGAAAAGGGAACACAATTTTGAAGCCTTACTTTTCATGCTGTTAGGATCTATAAAAAGAAACTTTAATTTTTCTTTTTAGTTCGTATTGCATTTTCAACTCGCATAATTATTGTTAGAGTACATGATACCTTAATAGATTACTTCAAGAAATGTAGAAACTCATTTTATTAACAGAACAAAAAGGCTATGCTATTTCTAGTCATTATCTGTTTCTTTCCAAATATATTATAACTACAAATAGGAGATAAGCAGAAGAGGAAGAAAAACAACTAAATTCTGAAAGGAAGGGAGAGGTGGTACAGAAAACATAGATTACATAACTGTATTCGTGACTTGACAAACACTTCTTCTATCAATTCTCATGGATAAAGACATGTCTGTTTATAGTGTGTTTGCACTAACAAAATTGTTCAGCAATTGCAGTTAGTCAATGACAGATTTCTCATTGAATTTTTGGACCAAGGTTTGGCCTATTTAGCAAAGGTTAGATTTGTATAAATTGACCTGCTGTAAATTGACTTAATGTGACTGTTTGTCATAGGCCACCATGACATCCTCTTGTCAGAACAGACATGAGGAACTTTGGGCTCAGGCAGTGGCACTGGCTGGGAGGAGGCCCACTTCTCAGCCTGCGTGATGGGGCTTAAGCACCTGAATGTCCTTCCTTGAAATGGCCACTGAACTTTGGAAATGGAAAGCTCCACTTGGAACTGATAATGCAGTTCTAGGTAAAAAGTAATTTAAACAGCAAATCCTCTTAAGAATATGAAAGCAAACTTCATTTTTTCCCTCCATTAATACAAATGAATTGACTCCAAAATTTTAGAACTCAATTCCAACATTCACTGTGGAATTAAAATTTGGCATTAACAAATTTTCAAATTTTATGGAGTACTTCCATGGATGAGGAACTATTAGAGCTACTTTTGAGAGCAGAAAAATTGAAGATGTGATTTCAGCCCTCAAAAATCATCTCCACTTGTAGAGGCTGAAGAACTCTAAAGGGCATTGTAAACCAAAACAAAAGGATCCAGGGACTCCAGGGCTATCCTGAAATTGTATGCAGAAATTCTGTATAGTCTTCTAGGTCACAGGTTTTAAGCTAGATATTTAAGGGGGACCCATTTTATAATAAGATGTCTAACAACTTGAGATATATTTATTATTTATTAATCATAGAGACCATTAAAAGCATTACCATTTATTATTGCGCCAGGACTTATGGGAGCCACTTTATGGCCGACTCATGAAATTGTTCCAGAAAATCTCAGCATTTATGAGGGGGAGCTATGGTGTCCTTGCTGGAGATTTATTTGCTTTCCTGGCTGAGAATCTATTTTAAGCAAAATTTCTTTTCTTTGAACCAGTGTTGCCATAGAAGAGCTGAGAGGGGCCCCTGTCCTTATATATGACTTCATGAAGGGAGGCTGGAGCGCTCAGCTGCATGTTCCCCCTTTCTTATTTACAGAGTCATTGCTGTTTTCATGGAGGGGATCTGCTGGGGGCTCCCCTGCTTTGCTGTGCTTGGCTGTACTGACACAGGGATAAGGGTTCCAAAGTTAACTCTTCACCTTCCTTGTTCCCTATAAATTACTCTCAGCAGATGAGAGACAAGCAGAGGCAGACTTCCCAGCATTTCAACTTGTGTTAGGAAAGTCCTTCCTGCTCACTAGCTAAACTTGGGTCAATGTTAATTTAGGCTCCTGTGAAGCATCCTTTAGAAGATGGTTTGTAGAGTTCATCTGAATTCAGTCATTTATGGTTAGGGAAAGAATAAAAAACTTGATTTCACAGAAAAGGCTGCACCAGGTAAGCTTGTGTGAATGGGGTTACAACCATGATCTTCAATATGTGACCAGTGGTGACTTGAGGAGGCCACACTTAGTGTGCCCTTTTGTGACATTCTGCCTGAACGTTTGGGGACATCACTCACTTATCTAGTCCTTGTTTTCCTTACTTGTAAGTAGATGTCAGTTATGATTTCCTCCAGGACTATTATATATGGAATTACAGATACTGTATGCATTTTGCCACAAATTTTCAAAGCCTATATTATTGCTAACTCTTCTTTTGGACCCCAGGGGTCCCTCTAGGTAGTGATGGTGAATGTTTTGGAGCTTTCAGTGATAAGCCTGCTGTGGTTATGTGCTGTAGATATGCCACCACTGTTCTAGGAAAATAAGATGCATGTGCTCTTGTAGAGAGACTCTACAGCTTTTGATATGATTATGAGATTTTCAGTGATATTTTTCATAACTCGATTGTGCAGTGCCTGAGTCTGGACTGCATCACTGACAATGGAATGCTGTGTGAGAGAGGGCTCAGTGCCTTCTGCACCTGCCCCAGTTTGTATTGCACTCTTTAAAAAATTAAAAACAGGGACCAGGGAGTTAGCTCAGTGGTTCCGGCGCCTGTCTTGCAAGTGCAAGGCCCTGGGTTTGATTCCCTGGTAACCACATACCATACTGGGCATGGAGACTCACGCTCAGCAGCAATCAGTACCACATACCACAGTGCCGGGCGTGGTGGCTCATGCCTGGCTCATGCCTGCCAGCACTCGGGAGGCAGAGGCAGGAGGATTGCTGTGATGTGAGTTTGAGGCTGAGCTCAGGGGCAGCCTGAACCACAAAGCGAGACCCTGTCTCAAAAAACAAACAAACAAACAAAAAAAAACCAAAAAAAAAAATTAAAAACAAAGTTCTTAAAAATAATAGAAATTTTATTACATATATACATTAACTTTATTATACACATATGTATATGTGTATATATATATACATATATATATATATATATATATATATATATACACATATACATATACATATATATTTTTTTGAGACAGGGTCTCACTTTATAGTTCAGGCTGGCCCTGAGCTCACTATGTAGCCTAGGTGAGCGTTAAACTCACAGCAACCCTCCTGCCTCTGCCTCCTGAGTGCTGGGATTATAGGCATGAGCTACTACGCTACCACACCTGGCACTGTGGTATGCAGTTACCAGGGATCAAACCCAGGCCCTTGCACTTGCAAGGTAGATGCTGAAACCACTGAGCTAAATCCCCAGCCCAACACACACATGGGCACCATATGAGGCCCATACAATGGAATACTCCATCTAATCTTTCAAGAAACCATGTCTGGAACACCCAGATCATGTGCTGTTGGGAAGATGGTCTAACTGATCTCTATCCTCCTCTCAATAATATGTGCTCATCTCTAACACCTGATTTCTTTTCTTTAAAGAGACTCTGCCCACAGCAGCCTTAAGGAGAGTCAGAGCACAGGGAAATTCCTGCTATCCTGGTCTAGCAGGAAGTCACTGGAAGATGGTGGTCACTTCTGATGAATTACTACCCACAAGGCATAGATGCCTGTGCAGAAGGAAGGCTCTGTGAAGTGCATGTGGCTTTCCCTTGCCAGTGCTGCAGATCCAAGACAGACCTTGGATGAACTGGACTTCAGACAGTTTAGAAGTGTCATTGCAGATCCTGCCCTGGTTACAGTAGTAGGCTTTGGAGAGAATACTCTCCACTCAGTGGGAGTGGACTCAGGAATCTGTATTTTTAATACACACTATTTGCTTTCCTGGATGCTAACTTTTCTTCTAAGCTTCTATTATTTCTAGCTAATCTTATATTATGTAGTCATCAGTTGCTTTTCCCTTTCATATCCATACCTCTTCCCATTAAAATGTGCCATGACAAGTGGAATTTTGCCTTTTGGTTTACTGTTGCTTTTATCTCAGAATCTGGAACATGATAAGCATTCAGTAATTATGTCTTAAATGAAGCATAAAGGTGGAAAACAGTGGTCTCTTGAGATCTTGAAAAATGCTGATGACGTGTCTATGCTTACAAAAAAAATTCTTTTCTGCTATGCCGTGACAACATATTTGTGTTGGGATACGTGGACATAGGTGGGAGAGATTGGTGTCAGTTACCACACTGCCTAGAATTCAGGTCATGGATTTCAGCCAAGTAAGTGAAATATATCTGGATTTCATATTAGATCATTTATAATGTGAGCCTTTATGCTTTTGAAAATATTATTGCTCTTGAAACCATATTTCTATGCTGAACAGGTAGTTGAGCATTAAAAAAAACTGCTATCACTATTTGACTATAAATCAACCTTAGTACAAAGAAAGTAGTTGGCCAGACATTGGAATATCATGGCAATGAAACATAAACACAAGGTAAATATATTCTCTTTACTGGCTTGTCAGGCTAGGCAGAGCTTGTCTATTTATATTATCTTTGTATAGTTTATCAAAGTCTCAAATAAAAAATATATTCTTGAGCTCTGTAAGATTGCAACAAAGGAAAATAGAGTTCTCTTGTCTACAGACCAAGAACAAATATTAGTATGGTCTGCCAATTTCAAAGTAGAACAAGAATGTGGCTGTTGCAGCCAAGTTCAGCTCTCATAAATCCAAATATGCATTCCTTCTACTTGAGGATGGCTTCCTTCCGGTCACTTAGAGGAAGAGCTGCTGCAGGCATGCGCCAGCCTTGGACAAAAGCTGTAAAGTAAATTAAAATGCCCACAAGATATTTTCTTGTCTGAAAATGTGTGCCAGCCTAAGATCTTTCCAGCATGGCTCACAATGAAGTTAAGCAGATGAAACTATGAAGCTACAGCCAAACTTCATCTCCAAGTTTACCAGTAAATAGTTACTTTCAACCAAAGGAACTGGAAAAAGAAATACTGGAGAGGAAAGAAGACCAAACTACATTGTGCTTCAACAAGAAACATTTAAAGGGAGAAAAAGGAGCAAAGAGAAGCAATAGAAAAGAAAATACAATTACTACATCACTATACCTATACGTAGTGTGAAGACCTTAACTAGAACAGTGTTACTTGCACATTAGCAATATTGTTGGGTTAAATATTGTTTGGATAGAGGTCACAAGGTCAGACCACCCTGTATGTGGCAAGGAAAACTGGTCTGAGCAAGGAAACCAGGCATGCATAATGCTTCTCTCAATTATGTGTGTGTGGGGACATTACAACCAAGAAGCAGGACTAAGTTGTGGTCTTGAAATGGTTGTCCCATGCAAATTCCTGTATACCTCAATAACAATGATGGCCATCTGGACATCAACTCTTAGGTACCAACAAAGAAAAATGGGATCAGTCAAGTGGCATCAGGATAGAAACTTGGAAGCAAGGGCACTTGAGTAGTATAGTAAAAGCAAACTGTCTCCAACAGCTCTTGGTTCCATGTTCTGTCAGCTGTTTCTCTCTCTGATTTTTTCTCTATCATTTTCTTATGGAAATAAAACAGAAGGGACAAAGGAATTTATATGCATTAGGTAATACAGTGTGTCCAGAATGTTACAGATGGGATCATAAAGTTCTCAAATTTTCCTGCCCTTGGGGTTTGCCTAAAGTGTGGAAAAATAACCCGAGGCCCCACCCCACAGGCTCTCCTCATCAGGACTCACCTATCTCTGTAGTGCGGGGACTGCAGAGGGTTCAGCTTTTGATCACTATCTGTCACCCTGGACCTCCTCGTGCTCCTTTTCACTCACACTTCTGGCCTCCTGTCTACCCCTGCTGGCTTCTTTCTGCCTAGGCTACTGTGAGTGTAAAGAAAAATTAAAAGCCCTTATTCCTAGAAAGCTTAGCTACCACCTATTTTTAGTATGTACTGAAATTTTACATATTTCCTTGTTATTAACAAGATGATTACAGTGCCAAATTGGAAAATCCAGAGCATATATTAGATACTTGTGCTCCGGAAGATCCCAAGTCCAGCCACTTCACAGGGAATCAGCCAATGGTTACTTGGGATTCTCAGTCTGCTGGGCCTGTTGGGACTGGTTCATCTCCCTTGATTCTGTATTCACTTGATTTAAGCTGTTTTCCTTCAATCTGTCCTCATGCCACAGATGAGCCTTTTGCATTATTATTCACAAAGTCCATCTTCTCACTCTCCAGAATGTCTCAGGTAGATGTGGATTTTGGCTTTTTACTTTGGAAAGCTAAATTCCACCTTGAAAGGTTTTTTTTCAAGCAGTGGAGCCACCTTCCTCAAAAGGTATGTTCTTGAGCAACAGATGTAAACCACAGGTGGCTTTCAGATGGCAATTTGATATTTTTTTTTTTTTTTTCCTTTTTGGACCTGGCTACACACATTACTATGATCTGAATGTGTCTTTTTAATTCATTTACTGGAAATCTAATCCCCAATGCAATATGGGTGAGGGGTAAGGTCTAATGGGAGGTGTTTAGGTCTCAAGGAATCTGTCCTCATGAGTGAATTCATGCTGTTATAAACAAAGAGGCTGCAGGGTGGGTTGGGCTCCCTTCAGCTTTTTCAGCGTATAAGGACTGAGTTCATCCTCTGCTTACCATTCTGCCTTCTGCAACTCACGGTACAGTGAAAGGCCCTACTCAGATCCTAGCACCTTCATCTTTGACTTTCCAGGCTTTAGAACTGTGAGAAACAAATGTCTATTATTATCCAGTCTTGGGTATCTTGTTATAGCTCAACAAAATGGACTAAGATACACATTCTCATTCTCATAGATATGTATGCGTGTGTATTCTGCACCCTCTATTAAATTACTTATTATTTATCTTGCTCAATTAGAATGTAAGCTCTGAAAAGGTAATGAGATTTGTCTGTTCACTATTGTATCTAAAACTATGTCCGACACCTAGTAACTTTATATAATTGTCAGGTGAATAAATCTTATTTAACCCCGAGAATAAAGTCTAGAAAATAGCTATTTTAATCTCTTTTTCCAGCACAGGAAAAAGAGGTTAAAAGAGTGTAAATGGGTTTTTCAGAGTCCCACAGAGAGGAAGTACTAGAACAGTTTTGATGAGCTTCAGAGTCAAAGCTATTTCTAATGTTTACTTATTTTCATGTGGATCTCCAAAAATATTTGGCAACTTTAGCCTGTCTTGGCTGAGTTAAGGGTTTTGTTTGAGATTAACCAGACTTTTAAAAGGAGAAATTTCTCAGGACAGTGATAATGGAGGTGGTGATCAGGTCCCAAGTTGTAGGTGGAAGGCAATGGAATGGAATCAGGACCATATGACCTACAGATTTTCTCCTCGAATTCCTCCTTGCTAGGTCCAACCTCTATCTTTGCTGAAGGTAAAACAAAACAAAACAAAAATCCCAGTGCCTGGCAACTTTTGTATGGTTTTCCTATATAGATTTGCCTCAGATTCGAGAATTCTTTGTTCTCTTGCCTTGGTCCAAAGCCTAGTCTTGAAAAGCTTGTAGAATTTTGATGCTATGGAACAGAAAAAAAGCTGGAGGATTGACAGTGCAACAAATCAATGACTTTGTAGCCCTGTAGCACACTGGGAAAGCATGTACAATTGCAAGGCAATGTGAAGTAAAAAGAGAACCAAGAGAAAGAAAACAAAGAAATGCTTGGCAAGACCACTGCAGTCCCAAATTATTTTGTGGGTCTTTATTAGCTTTGCTACCCTGATTTAATGTCTAACTCATGGCAGATGTGTAACACATAGCTAATGGTTGATCACCTGAAGAAATCCACTTTACCCTATGTTGCCTCTGTTTTAAACCTGGACCTGTTCCATGTGACGTAGTTGCTGAGGACTCTAGGAACAAATTGAAGGACATTAGAGCTGTTAGCTTTGTGATTTCATCTTTGAAGACATAAAGTGTCCCAGTACCATATGCCTATCAGTGAAGATGCTGAAAAGACCTAAAGTAGACACACATGGGAGAGGTTGCCTAACTAAAACTATCCATGTCTGTACTTTTAGGAAACCCTTAACTCACCTGTTATAAACAAGTGATCTGAATAGGAATGGCTGGTGTGCAATTTGCTTCTATCTTTCTGATCTCTCAGGTTGGTTAAGTGTTGACTGACTTACCATCTGTGATACATGTATATGTCAGGCAGCTTTCCTTTACTATAACAAAACACCTGAGTTAATCACCTGAAGAAGAGCAGAGCTTAATTTTGAGTTACCATTTTGGAAATTTCAGTCCATGACTGGTTGGCCCCATTTCTTTGGGGCCTGTGTTTAGGCAGCCCATCATGGAAAGGGACGTATGGTGCAGCCAACTGTTGACCTCACCATAGCCAGGAAGCAAAAAGACAGAGAGAAGGAAGTCAGCTACCCACCACCTCCTTTGAAGGCCTGCTTCCTCTAACCTATGACTTCTACTAGGCCCCACTTCTCTAGTGTTCCATCATCTTGTAACATAATCACTTGGGGGGGGGGACCGTCAATACATGGGTCTTTAGGGGGGACACCAAAGATCCAAATGACAGCATACCCTTTGTTTCTCTTTGATCTAAAATCTCTGGGTTTTATTCCACTTCAGTTATGAGTTATTAGAAACTTAAAGAGAACATAGAACTGGTAATGATTAAATTCCTACCACCCAGAGAGACTGCTTTTCAACATTAGTAACATTTCTCATAATAGCAAAAAATGGAAATAAACCAATGTATGGTTCTATTTATATGAAATATAAACATAAGTGCAAATCTACTGAGACAGAACAAGAGAACACTGATTACTGGTTGCCAAGTATTGGAATGATGGGAAGGTTGAAGGGGAGTGATGGGTAAGAGGTACCAGGTGTCTTACTGGGGTAATGAGATTATTTTAAAACTGATTATCTGATGATGCACACCTCTGTGAAAAAAACTTTTTTTGTTTTGATGTGGGGGATCAAACTCAGGACCCTGTACTTGCAAGTCAGGTGTGGGGCCACTGAAGTAAATCCTCTGGTCTGTGAATATTCTAAAGGTGCTGAATTGCACTCTTTAGATTGATCAACTGCATAGCATAAAACAAATTATGTCTTAATAAAAAGGATAGAGAGAGACAGACAGTTAGACAGATAGACAGACAGACAAACAATACCAGGAGGAGAGACAACAGATAGTGTTTGAATCAACGATGTAAACTTTTGTTAGTGAATTATAAGCCTTGATCTTCTCAAATATTTAGTCTGATGGGCCAGTTAAATCCCAATATCTCCTTCACCTTCACCCCTATTTTGTTTTTGCTCACTCTAAAAAAATCAGCTTTCTGTTGCTTACCACCCCTCCTGGCATAAGGGGATGGCATTTACAGAGAGGTAAGTCTGTGTCACCTTGTCAGGACTCTGACTCTGCACCAAATACTGTCAGGGCTCCGTGCACACTGCGGATGATCCATATATTTTCATTCAGATTCCAAAGATAGAACATTTCCCAAGGGGATGGAATCTAAAAGTCTTCTACTTGCAGCTCAAGTTGCTTTTCTTCAATGGCATTATGCTGAGTTATCTCTTACATTTTATTTAGGAAATTTTCATAATTTCCCCTGAAAAGGACACTTTAAACCTTTTACCTGGGCTTTAAATTTATTGAGATTATATTTATGGATATGCATGTCTATTATTAGGTATTCCCACAACTCTGTAAGTGGTGGATGAACAGAGTTTTGAAAATTAAACAATGTTTCAAATCTAAGCAAAGGAAATAATCACAGGTTACCATGAACAGCAGGGACAGAAACAAGCTGCTATGGCCCAGTTGGTATAATACAGCTGGGCTAGTGCATGCCCACGCACATGTGTGTGCATACACACACACACACACACACACACACACACACACACACACACACACGCTCCCATCCATGTCTGTGTGCTTAAAGTTTATGTTGCCAAGATATTCCTTTATTATTTCTAGCCTATCAAAAGCTTAAGGGAAATATTACTAGTGAATTTTTATTATGTTCATTCAAATATATGAAAAATGCATTTCCATGATAGGGCACAGCAATTGTCTCAACTCCTTGGAGAAGAACATTTATTTATAGTACTGGTTCTCGGACATTAGCATGAGGCATAATCATCTCAAGAGCTTGTTAAAACAGATTTCAGGACCCAGGCCCAGAGTTATGATGCAGCAGGTTAGGATAGGCCTGGGGATTTGCATTTCTAATGGTTCCACAGGACAAGACTATGCTGCTGATTGGGCTGTTACCTTTAGCTCTTGATTTACAATACACATATATAATGTGGTTCTTTTTTTAAAAAAATTGATATTTTATTCTGGAGCAAATAAGTCATGGTGTAGAATTGTAATTTGGTTCAGCAATGTGAAGGTAACAGTTTTACAGCTCATTTCTCATTCTTGGAGCCTCAGTTTTAAATTAAATGGTCACTATTTTCATTTTAAAATGTTCCATTGCAAACATCCAATTTTATAGTTGCACTTTCCACATCATCTCATTCCCAGCATCATTCTAATCCTTGTGGGACACTTGAAAATGTAAACTCCCAGCTGATCAGGATCTGGCAAAAGCAGGAGAGGAGGTGGGTGGATTGGCTGGTTCTACACTATCAACTGCACAGCCATCTAAAAATAAGTCCTCTGAGCCCAGAAGGCTGCTCAGAATTGAAAACGAGATGATTAAGAATCAGTTGCAGAATTGCATC